>OOFB01023159.1:11676-22279 GCA_900323305.1 Trachyrincus murrayi
ATTTATTAATCACCATCAATGCACCGAGTGCATCACACACATCCATGCACCAGCGCAACTGGTGCAAGACACAGAACCCATACAGTCAATGGATCCAACCATAGACTAACCCATAGAACGTACTTTAACCCCGTTAAACTTAGAACCCATACAGTCAATGGATCCAACCATGGACTAACCCATAGAACGCACTTTAACCCCCGTTAAACTTAGGCCTACACTTTTATTATCGAATAATTATATTCAATATAACTACAGTAGGCTTAGGATATTTGTACATTTTATTTAAAAAAACGATCTTAATAGCAAAATGACAGTGGGGACGGTGTAAATAAAATCCCACCGGTGGTGCATGTAACACACACACACACACACACACACACACACACACACACACACACACACACACACACACACACACACACACACACACACACACACACACACACACACACACACACACACACACACACACACACACACCCTGTGTAGCTCTCCTTGTATGCCGTTGTCCAGGATCTTGGCAGCCAGCTGGGCTTCAGTCAATTGCGACCGTAGAAAAGGTGGCTGCACAGCCACACTGTGGGCACGCTTCTTCCTCCCCAAGTATCTTTAGATCGCAAACAGATACCAGTTGGTGCATATTGAGCAATCAGATTATTGCCTTTGCCTTAACTTCCAGTGTTTGAAATGTTGCAACATAGTAGAAGTTGATGTGAAATACAGAGGAAGTGGAAGAGGTGGGGACAGGATGCTATGTAGGTGTTTCATCAAAATACCGGTATAGTCTTATGAATGCGTCTGGTGTAATTCACTGGAAATTAAGAACGGCAAAAACATCTTTTTAGCTGTTTCCCTTGCAAAGTCATTATAGCTGGTGTGAGGGAGACCCACGGTAGCAAAAAACTGCAGTGATCACTATTTTCCTGCTGTATTACCAATTACATTTCAGGCATCTCTGAAAGTCAACAACAACAACAAACAAATGGTACAGGATCATGTCTCCACAGGCACATGTGGGAAAGCTGCTGTCTTCAAAACAAGAGAATGTAGAAGATGAGGAAGAACGTAGAGAAGAATGAGTGTAGGTACCTGGGTGCTTGTGAGCTGCAGAGCACGTGGGAGACGTTGTTCCAGCAGCCATTTGTGAAGGGGTTGACCCCACCACGGAACTTACCGGTCACCTGGAGAGACGGCAGAGAGAAAGTGAGAAAGATCAGCAAAACATGTATAGATAACAGTCATTCATTGTTCATGTAGTCAGCTAATATGTATCATGTAACTGTACTGACGCTTTCAAAGATTTAAGATTACTTTAAAATGGCGCTTTTCTGACCTGTGGCCACTCAAAGCGCTTCACAATTAGTGCCTCACATTCACCCATTCATACACACATTCATACACACATTCATACACCGACGGCAGTGTCAACCATGCAAGGCAACAGCCAGCTCGTCCGAGTAGTTAGGGTTAGGTGTCTTGCTCAGGGACACCTCGACACTTAGCTTGGAGGAGCCGGGGATTGAACCAGCAACCAGACAACCTCCTCTGCTACAAATTGAGTTTCTCAGGTCTTAAAACTACTCAAAATACACTGCCGACAAGCTTCTTTAGGAATGTTTTTCATTGCATCAGGTATACTGCTGATAGTAAGCACTTGTCCTATCAGCTGATTTTCCCACAGGCCTTGAAAATTGTGGTCTCCTACAATACCTTCCTGGCCTCAAACAATATTTGGAATATTATAGAAGATAAGTAGTGATATAACCTACAAAAGTAAATAAAAAAAGGCTAGAATTAGAGAATGACAAATAAAATGGAATTATCAAGGCTCAGACTGGCGGGGTTTTACCAGCTCCTAATCAAATGACCCTAACCCACTTTCAAAATGGGTCACATTCAACACAAATAACAAATAAATAGAAGAATTGATGAGAAGAATAAAAACAGGGATTATTATGCCACATTTGGTGATGAGATTAACAGCTGTACATTTTTATTAAAATCTCAAGGACAACCGGAGGGGGGGTGAAAGGGAGGCCAAGAGTACAACTGAATAGAAGACAATACACGGCCGCTGTCCTACCTGTTCGTTGGTGGTTCTGCCCCTGGCAACCAACACCATATGGAAACCTGTGAGTCCCGCCACGGGAATGAAAAACAGCCCTGCGACACACATCACTGCCAAGCTATGGTAGGGTGTTAAGGACATTTAGAGAGTCACCCACTACCAGTCACTGGTTTTAATACAATCCATGTTAACCATGTGCAGAATTTGCTCTGTAAAACACATTTTCATGCTAGGGACGACAGAAAACTAGTTAAAAGAGGCCTATTTCACTTGACTTGTCTACCAGAAAAATGTCGTATTCTTTTACAAATCTATGAATTGTAGCGTTATCCCGGTCCATCGCAACACGATTTCTGTTCTCTTACTTCCTCTGAGCTGTGTACGTCAGTTAACGGTCCCCGGAGCGAGAAGATCAAGAACATGACAAGAAGAACAACAACAAAGACCAGGAGAATAAACATGTTTTTTGAGTTTTTTGATGAAGAACTTGACAAAGCAATATCAGAAACATGTAAAGGAAACCCCTATATCAGAACTCCCTCCCCCTCTCTCGCTGCTAAACCCACGTCACTGAAACCGATATCAATATCGCTCCCTCCAATGCATGCTGGGTAGTCCCGCCCTCTCTCTCTCGAAGACAACACACGTTTGGAGCACCCCGTCCAGGTGTTCAACACCTGGGAATGAGGTCAGCGCACACCCAAAAGGATACGTGACGATGGCGTGCAGGCGGTCAACGTTCTGCCGGTGGTAGAGGATGAAGAGGAGGCCAAAGCCAAACACAGCCATGATATGTGCCGTCAGCGAGAGGAGGAAGAGGAAGAAGTAGCGGTAGTTCCTCCTGCCGATGCAGTTGTTCACCCACGGACAGTGATGGTCAAAGTCCTTCACGGGAGTGAATGGGAGAGACACAGAGAGAGATGGAGAGGGGACGGGGGGGAAGAGAGAGGAAACTTTAGCAGTCATCCTGAAAATGAGATAGTTAAGCATAGGAAATCCATTCTTCCATAAACATTGACAACCATTCATATGCAAAAAATGTATTCAATACTCACATACATACAGTATCTCACATATGTTGAATTTGTTTTGTCGTCTTAAGGTGATTGCACGCTGCCCCATCAAACACCAACACCCGACCTCACCCAGCCAACCACCACCACCACATTGGTGGGCACACTTGGTCACATAGACTTGACATCATGCAAATGATGGGAGTGGTCAAGTCGTTCCATTATAACGGACCTCACTAAATGTAAATTCCCCCCCCCCCCCCCAGGTCACATACCTCAACACAGTTGTCGCAGACGGAGCAGTGGGAGCACCGTGGGGGCCTGTAGAAGCGGCAGGTGGAGCACCACTTCATCCTCACCTGGATGCCCCTGATCTCCACCGTCTTGTAGAGGGGCGCCCGGAAGTCGTCCTCCTTGTCCTCGTCTTCCTCCGCTACAAAAAGGCGCACACATGCACGCGTACACACACACACACACACACACACACACACACACACACACACACACACGGGGGGCCAATCAGTGCCAGTATAGCCCAACAGCCCAACAGCCTCATCTCATCATCTTTGACGAGATGAGTAGTATGTCTTATGATGTCATCAATAATAATAACAATCAAACGCATGTAAAATCGATTAGCAAGACAACTTGAGCCCACCTCTGGGGAAGATTCCAGGATCCATGAACGTGGCCATACAGAAGTTGGCCAGAACAAACAGGAAGATGACTCCATTGTAGATGGGAACCGCCACAGAGAAGCGCTCCGAGAGCCATGGACAACTGTGGAGGAATGTAGAAGAGGCAGTAAAGCATTGGATCTGTAAGTCGTAGTTGCAACCATTTGCCGGTTCTTCCATTTCTTAAGAGAGACCGTTACCATTGTGTCCTCGCCGGGGCCGGCGGGAGCTAGGGGCAGGGGTGGGCTCAGCTCACCCAAACATGCGTCTTGCCCACCCAATCAAAGGTTACCAAAAATAAATAAATACCAGTACCGTTTCTAACTTCTGACTGACCCCTCTTCTCGTCTTGTTCAGGCGCAAACACACAGAGCTCTGAAGCAGACCCATCCGCTGCACAGTGTGTCTTTCGGAGCATGCCGAGGGGGAGCTATGACAAACCAAAAACGTCGGGGAAAGTATGCGATATTCTGTTTACGTTGTGGACCGAATCCAGATAAAAATCTGTAAAACACTAAAATGTCCCGGTCTTCGCGATCACTACCCCCCTCCGTCAACAATCTAATTCAAAGACGCGAACGCTGCACCACCCAACAATGATCAACAATGATTCTCTAACTTCTGGGCTACCTACCGCCGAACATGCCCACCTATCATTTCTACCAGCCCACCCTAATACAGCAGGCTAAAACCCTGGTCCTTGCATTGTTTTTAGATTGCAAAGATCTAAAGTCACATACACTGGATTTTGATGTTGCAAGAGGCCAGTGCAACTTTTCTACTGTCATTGAACATTTCCATTGTACTGCTGAGCAGTAAGGATGTAAATCTCTGCATTGTAGCTTTAAATATAACAATGGCACTTGCCAGTGATTTCTGCTCATTTTAAATCGCACAATTTTGATACACAGAATATATTGTATAGTTTGCCGTTAGGTTACCCAGCATAAATTTAACTAAACAACGAAAGCTCCTTTCATGTTTCTGTGCCATTTGTGATTTTTGAAATGGCTCTTGCAGTGCATTATAATTCATTCAACCAAATAAAAATGATAAAATTATTTAGTCTCTACTTGTGGATATTACTCGTCCATCATGTTAAAAACATACACAAGCAAACGCAGAAACTGAAAACATTGTACAGAAAATGAATTATGTCGTCAAAGAGGGGGGGGGGGGTTAAGGGGCTTTTCTCAGAGTGACAGATGTTGGCCTATTTTCTCTCGCTAATCGGAAGCACATGGATGGCTGCCCACCAACACCACACTGACCAGGCATACAGGTACACACACACACACACACACACACACACACACACACACACACACACACACACACACACACACACACACACACACACAGGCATGCAGGTTGGCGATGTTCGTATGTCTCCTCTTTTGACGGGAAAACATCGGAATAGCCTGGTATGCATGATGATGACGATGAGACAATGAATTGCATATTACATAATACTACATATTCAATTAATTGAATATGTAGTATACCTACATCATACCCACATCAGATAAATGATAAAGCTGCTTCAGCCACTCTGGCTGAAGGTAACAATCCTAAGTCCTGTGCTGGTCTCCTCTAACCCACTGCGTGCAAGTATGTGGCAGTCAAGAGTGTGCGAGCGTGCGTGCGTTCACACCACTTACGTGAAGCAGAAGAACAGTGTGGTGGATCCCACCAGGAAGAAGGTGGCGGCCGACACGGGCACGTAGCGGGACGGCCGCAGGGGCCTATTGGAGGATGAGACCACGGTGTGGGGAAGGGGTGAAGAGGAAGTCCCCCCACCGCCACTCTTCGTACTGCTGCCTCCACCCGGCATCACTTCCAGTCCTTCTCGTCTGTCTGGACGATGTGCAATTATCTTGTGTGTGTGTGTGTGTGTGTGTGTGTGTGTGTGTGTGTGTGTGATGAGAAGTGTTTCACGAAACTCTCTTGAGGAACTCGCTGATAGAAGGAAAGCGAGGATAGAGCTTGGACAGGACCACAGCACCAGGCCAGGGAGTGAGATGAGGAGTTACGCCAGGTTCAGTGGGTATGTTTGGGTGCTACAACTAGCTCGGGTGCTGGAGGGGAGGGGTTTTAGGGTCGTGACCCCTCCCCCTGCTATTGGGGACTTAATGGATTTGAGATGGGACTCTCTGGGTTGGATTCTGTCTTTGCAAGGATTATTCCATGGAAACAAAATAAAAATGAAAATGAAAATAGAAAGGAGAGATTGGGGGGAGGGGAGAGAGGAAGCGTGATAGAGGGACCGAGGAGTCAAAATCTTTTTTAAAAAGTGTCGAAAGAGAAGGCAGACAATCAGGTCCAAATAACTAATGAAAAAAGCTGTCTATCTTTGCACTGGAACCTGAAAAGCTGGGGGGAGGATAAAGAAATGCGGCTGCAAAGGAGGCGCTCAGAAACATACTCCACACACAAACACACCAGTCCAGGCTCTTAGTCCTTATGCCAATGATCACTTGACTGATGCAAGCTGGGAACCTGTGTAACTTGTGCATGTGTGATGTGTGTCAGAGCAAAGCCTATGTTTTTTTTCTGTCAAAAAAACCAAAAAGTGGACAGGATCGACGGAATTGATAAACAAGCCAACAGGATTAAAGATTCGTCTATGGCCACTGTCACGTGAGCTAAATAAAAATGGATGGGTTCTACTCCATTGCCAAGCACATTGTTGTGCTATAGACCTTGTGATATATTCTATAACATGACTTCAATGAATGACTTATAATTGCTTGCTTGTTCACGTTTTTAATCACTATTTGTACCGCCATCCTTACATCTATCGCAAATAATATGGTTTACTTTTGAAGGCCGGCCTATATGACTTTCGCGATAATCGAGGGATTTGGAAAATAAGGACTCAATCACATGGATCAATTATTGAAGAATTAAAAGACATTTTAACCATCCAATTAATTGCTGCACTTTTCTTTAAAAAAAAAGTCCACTCACTTACTGGCAACCCAATTGTTTTATGGGTTGTGTGTCGAACCCAGAATGGGACAAAGGAATGTTGAATGAACTTAACAAACAGGATTGACTTTAGTCCTGTGAGGTGTACAGATGGGACAACGAGAGGGTGGGTATAGAGTTAAGGTGGAAAGCAGAGGGGTGAGGTTTAGGGAGTTTGGGATCTAAGGAGCTAAGGTAAGAAAGAAAATAATCAGTGTCTTGTGACTTTGTGCCTTCTTCCAGTTGTAACTGGCTGCCACCTCAAAAAAAGCTTCCAAATAAAACATACAGGCATCTCATGTTTACATTGCTGCGTCTCAAGACGTAAAGCGCTTAGGAGGTCTGTGAGCCTAAAACATAAAAGCAATTATAAAAAAACGGGAGTCTGCAGTAGTCTTTCGTCGTGTTTTAGTCCAGGGGTCTTGTCAGAGGATTCAGTCTTTGATAGGGTGGCCGATATGCAAGCTTTATATTCCCTTGTGGAGGCATCTCTTAATGTTGCAGGTGGCCTTGTTGGACAACCTCACCTGTCAGCAACACCAACGATCTGACCAAAGAGACGCCATGGTGTCCTTTCCAAAGCATTAGGGGTAGAAGGAAAAAATAAAAAAACCTGCTGTACATCCATTATCCATAGAGTGTGCAAGAAAGAGTAAAAAAAAATCAGTTTGTAGTGACCAAAAGGATGAAAAAGATGTAAAAAAACGAAAAAACTTTGTTGGTGTCCTGAAAGCACGAAGGGTTTAAAACTTATATAAAAAAAGATATAGCAGGGGGGCTAAGATGTAACTTTTGTGATGCAGCGTATGTTACAACTCCACCCCTTCCAGTCACGTAAGCTTTGGACTCTCGGACCCAAGGTCTTTTTTTTCCTTTTCCGCCTTGTGCTCCAGGGACTTCCCGGGTCGATTCTTCCAACTTCCTTCCACAGCATCGACGGCCCAAGTTACACCCTCCACTGCTTCCCTCACCCCTGTGGATGGACCCAGCGTGGCTCCAAGTCTGGGTAGCAGACCGCAGAGGCCCTTGGATCGAAAGCCTGGGCCCGCAGCTTTGAGTATGTGGGGAATGCAAGGGAGAGAGAGCGACAGACAATGAGAGGAACGTGGATTCTCTGTGCTTCGTATTTACATCCAAGCTCCGGTTCGGAGTGACGACTGCCCTATTTCACACGCTTGTTGGGGCTCTCACATGGCCGATCATTGAAGAAGGCCATCTGCCTGACCTCTATGTGTTTAAGTCCCAGTTGCAGCGGGCCTCTTGTTTGTTTAGCATGTCATATGCCTGGAATGAAGAGAGAGAGATAGATAATGTCATAAAAGCAGGTAATGCCGATAACAGATAAGAGGCTGTAAAAATTAACTTTGCCCACTTTGCCCATGTATAGGTAAAAGGTAATCTAAACTGTCAAAAATATAATCTGATCATAAAAATCATAAAAAATACAACCCTACCATTTGCATGATCCGTCTTAGGCAAAAGAGTTTTATTAGTTAAACCTACTTGATACTTGGGTTGCAAGATAATTTGGGCTGTGTATTAAAAATAATTAAAATTAAATATTGCAAAATTGAAAATCTATATGTATGCATTTGTGCTTGTTGTAGCCAGTCAATGGCATAACGATTGTTTAAAAATGTTGATCATTGGTCAGAAAGGAGCTGGGAGCGGTCTAAAATCTAAATCGTCTCATACAGAGGCAGGCGCGCAGTCAACCAGAACAGATATATCACTCACTATGCTGATGGATGACTTCTAACAAATTACACTAAAATGATAGCTCTTAAATCTTCCCTACAGCACCTTTAAACACAAATAATATCTCTGTAATAAGAGCAAAATGCCTGGATGAGCTATTAACTAACCTCCTGTACACCCGGTTAATATCTGTCCCACATATTTTAGGGCCCACCCTCTATCCCCCTCAAAAGTCCCAGAGTGTTGCAAAAAACGAGTTAAGAACTGATAGTCGTCAGGCAGTAGAAGAACGCTGAGGTGATGGACTTTAATGGAGGTGGTATAGGCCCTACACCTAATTTGGCATGGTAAAACCTGATCACATACACATACACAAAGTTCAAAAGAAAGTATTCTATAAGTTACACATACACAAAATAGTACAGCCTGGCATTCAGCATTTGTCTATGTGTTGGTGTACTGGTGGCAGGGACTCTTGATATATAATGGGCTAGTGTAACAAGTGAACAATCAATATTGAAAAGGTCATCGTTATACTTTTCCTCACATTCTAGGACTAATTGATCAAGACAAAAGGGCCTGCGACTTAAATTGTAATTCATTCTTGTCTACCCATTGTGAAAATGGACAACATGCCACACACTACAAAATGCACAGTACTGCACGACTACTTTTGTGGTGTAGGCCTATAGATTGGGACTTGGCTTTCAAAACCATTGTAGCTTCCTACCAAAAGCAGATCAGTCTGATATCATGCCATGCTTTGCTCAGTCACACGTAGCGTGTTTTGATGTAAAGCCGGTTTTTGCATTTCATTGAATCAAAACGATTCGCGTGTATAGCTCGCTTTACTCCAGCGTCTCACACATCGCCAGGCCATCATAGTGCAACTCCGAGCTTCATCTGTGCCCAATGTTGGTGGATATCATTTCCATGAACGTCCAACAATATTCATGAACTGCTCTCCGTGTGTTGTTATTAAACGACGTCGGACATTGCACAGCAATATTCATCCACATGTTTAAAATGACTTACAGTGCTTGTCTTGACAGCTCAGTTATCAATATCCAGCCCGTAAAAGACGTGGTAGCCGGGGTGGGGACACTTCCCTCACCTGCTCGCTTGCCGATTTGAGTGTGTATTTCATAAGGCGATCTCTATTGAAAACGTTTCGATTGTGAAACTGTGGCAATATTAATTACAGCAATATACTCTATGAGATAACTTTACTGATCTCTTGTCTTGCAAGCCGCTGACAAGCACTAAATGCATGCTCGCCATCGCATAGCCTAATTATTGATGGTCGAGTCAAATGCTATACGATACAAAGAAAGATTGTTTAGACCGTGTACGTCTTCATTTCACATTTAGCCCATGTAAAAGATAGACCTTAGTTAGCTACTAACAATAGCAAGCTAACAAATGATTTCACCTGTGACATGATCACAATGGCTTCTGATCCAGACACGGTGGGTTTGATAGGTCTTCCTGGTCGTATGTGTCCAGGGTTTATACTTGACAGATGGAAGTCACTGCGCCCGGTAACATCCTTGTGCGATTCATTTGTATCACTGTCATGCTAGGAAGGATCGGCTTCGGTAGCTTAGTAGCAGCTTCTTGGCCACAACCTTTCCCGTTAGCTTGGATGGGGAACTAGCTTCCGTTTGACGTTATGTTGTTACCAAGCAGACACCGCTAGCTAGCTGCTGTTACTGTTAGCTACGGTGGGAATGCTTCATTACCATTAGCCCCTTAGCTAGGTTAGCACTGGCTAGCTGCTCCAACTAAGGCAGCGTAATAACCAAGAGGTCAATGTCCATCACATGCATACATCTTATTTTATATCCACAGGATTCATTGTTAAATAGTCAAAAGCAACCGAAATGTCTGGCCAGTACAGTTACGAGCAGTATTTTTGTAATACTTGGCACTGAAAGGATGGTTTAAGTGCCATTCAAGTAACGTAAGCGCATTCAATTGGGTTTCGGTGTCAGATTAATTTAATGAACCTTCCCTGATTCCCTGAAAAACGTCATTACGAACGAATGTTTATCATCATTACATCACCATTAATATAAAATCAGTTTTAAACACACACACACACACACACACACACACACACACACACACACACACACACACACACACACACACACACACACACAAAAAAAAAA
>OOFB01023177.1:0-12246 GCA_900323305.1 Trachyrincus murrayi
TCTCTCTCTATCTCGTCAGCTCTCTCTCTCTCTCTCTCTCTCTCTCTCTCTCTCTTCAGATCTCTCTCTATCTCCTCAGCTCTCTCTCTCTCTCTTTCTCTGTCTCTGGCCTCAGCTCTCTCTCTCTCTCTCTCTCTCTCTCTCTCTCTCTCCCTATCTCTCTGTCTGTCTGTCTGTCTGTCTCTCTCTCTCTCTCTCTCTCTCTTTCTTTATTTCTCTCTCTGTATCGCTCTCTTCGAACAATGTCTTAAAACTGCGCGCTTTCCCATCCAGCCCCTCCACTGTGACTAATTCCACACAAAACAGGGGCTAAATCAGACAGACGGCCTGCCTGTGCGTCTGTGGATCACGGCGGTACCGACGCCCCCACGGCTGTAAAAGACACAAGTGTAAGTGCCGAAAAAAAAAGACTTCAAAAGCGGTGAATCAGACGCTCCAGGGGCCATTCGAAGGCTGCCATCACGACATACTTTGGAAGCCAACTCCTCCCAGCGTGGAATCCGACATGATTTAACGTCGATGCTGACGACAGCGAAAGTCAATAGAAACAAAGTAGTTAGCTTCTCCTAGGATCTTCTGTTACGAGCTGATGAAAAGCTAACAACGGCATGCTACACAATGAGCTAGCTATAGTCCTACGTGAGTGTAGTTGAAACAATGACTGATGTTTTGCTGTTGTTTCGTTAAACCTGCATTTCAACGTTGTTACCCCAAGCAACGCCCCGACAGACCCGCGTCGCGCCCTCAGCCAGCCAACGTGTGTTAACTCATCCGGCACAGTGCCAATGAAATAGGCCTCTCATGCTACGAGCGAGGTAACGTGAAGTTCCCTGGTATGTTTTTAGCGTGTGATGTGAAGGGAAGGAATGAGTGAGATATGCGGGGCCCGTGGTAGGAGCGGACGGGTGTTGAGATTTATGAACGTATCGCTGACAGCGTGTCCCACCCGGGGCTAAGTTTCTTCCCCACACCTGGCTAGCTTCAGCACTCTTTGTTTTTTTTACCGCCACAACTGTTTCAGTCCGTCCGACCAGGGGCTTCGTCGTAAAAACACACCAACAAAGAAATAAAATAAAATAAACAAATGCAGCGACGTATTGAAGTTAACGAAGCTAACTTCAAGTCGCGCGAATGACATTAGCGGTGCGCCATTCGGCAGTCAGTGGGTATTTTTTGTTGATGAAGCTTTCAGGCATGTTTGTCTGTTTCATTTGTAATGGTGACATGCAATTACACGCAATTACATTGTAGCCCAACGTACAGTGTGTACACCGTACAGTGTGTACGGTGTACAGTGTGTACACCGTACAGTGTGTACACTGTTGATTTTTTGCCGTGCGGTGGACACATTCCACGATGCTTTGGTTTCTGAAAGCGTGTGCGCTCCTGGATGTCAAAGACCTCCACAATAATCCCAAACAAATTGGCAATAAAGAGGTAATTGTTGTCTGGCTTTGAGTTATACTCCAGGACAAATCCAGACTGGTTTGAGTTGAGTCTATGGCTTGGGGCGTCTTCTCTGAGCGAAAAACACAGAAAAAGGTGACCTTGCTTGCGTTGGTTTTAACACCAGGGAGTATCTGCTCAACCTGTCAACACAACCGCTGTCCCGGCCTCTTCTCATTCCTGAGTTTTATGCAAAGAACCACGGCAACGCGAGCCGACCGGGTCTCTTCCCTCTCTGCCACGCTGCGGTCTCAAACTACTGTCACCTACAGCCTGCAATTATCCTATCGCCTTGTATGTTTGTGGTGCTTTCATGTGGCTTGAGCATGTTTTAGTTTTGTTTTGTTTTTTGGAAACCCAGTGGAAATAATCACTTCCGAGACACGAACACAAAAGAGAGGATTATTCAGAATTGTATTAACCACGGAAAGGCACACACACACACACACACACACACACACACAGACAGGCAGATGGACGGACAGACAAAACAGACAGACAGGCACACAAACACAGACGGAGGGGAATCGAGGGCAAGAACGGCCTGTAGGATGAAGTCCGAGTATTCTCATCCAACTTAATGTCTCCGGTGTCTCCACCCATCAGGAGTAGGCCTACACCTTCTTGCTCCAGACAGTCATGGATCAAAATAATCACACATATATATCAGTGTGACCCCATCTAACTATGGGCCCAGCATGCGGCCCTCAAGACATCTCTATCTCTCGACTTCTGTTGAGCGGACCTCATGAAAGGGGCCGACTAATTCAAACAGTGTGAGAAGACCTTCTTATCTCTGAGCCTCCCCCCCTGACCTATGAGTAATTTAGAAGGGCTGGCACTACAGAGACACTCTCGGATCAAACGCACACCCACACACTCACACACACACACGAAGAGTGCGTGCTTGACCTGTAGGACTCGAACCCGGGACCCATCAGAACGAGTCAAGATAGATTGCGTTTTTCGTGTGTGTTTTTCCTGCTCTGCCAACGCATCCACCCGCCCGGCAGAAGACCACACCAGTCTGGGGCGCCCAGAAATGTGTTCTTCTGCACCCGAGCATCTCGTTTGAAGTGATGGAAAAGATAGAGGTGGGTGGGTGTGTGGGTGGGTGTGTGGGTGTGTGTGTGGGGGGCGGGCTCCTTTGTTGACAGTGGGCAAACAAATACTAAAGGGCTGTAATTTGAGGCCATGCCCCCCCCCCCACCCCTGTCAACAGCTTCAACAAACTAAATGTAAAGGGGAGGATGGTATATGAGAGAGAGAGAGAGAGAGACAGAGAGAGAGGAGAGAGAGAGAGAGAGAGAGACAGAGAGAGAGAGGAGAGAGAGAGAGAGAGAAAACACCAACAGAGCACCACTGTGATTGACCTTTTTTTTTTAAACAAAAGAAATCCTTTGCCTTTGTTGATTTTAAAGAGCTCTTTGTAGGATGCAAACTTGATAAGAGCAAACAAATGGGGGGTATTTGGAGGGTGTGTGTGTGTGTGTGTGTGTGTGTGTGTGTGTGTGGGGGATGTTTGTTTCTCTGTTACCTGACCCCCTTTAGAGACACATAGCCGCCAAATGGGGATTTCAAATGACTTGCTGCTCCTTATGGACGGTGCAAAGCATTTCGTTTGTTATTTTGCTGACGGGTTCGACTCGGAATTTCAATAGCTTTTCTGGGAAGGAGCATTTGGATGGTTTTGCATCTTGGCTCGCAAGCGTAGTCCCAATTAACTGATGCTAAGTCCCAGTTTGCCAGGGAGAAATTAATATGTCATGTACCAGTCGCGTCTTTTGCACTAAATCCGCTCTTGGCTTCATAAGCGATGTGTTTGGGCTGGAGAACGATGTGTCCTCTACACAGCTATTCCCAATAGATCCTTGACTCACATGCTTCTCTTTCAATATAACCATCAATGTCACTTCATTGAACAATTTAGCTATTCCAAGACTCAATCTTAGATTAGGTTAGTTAAACCTTATTATCCAGAAGAAAAATAGTTTTGGACACACAGTGTCTACTCTGTATCAAACCCAATTATAATTTTAAACATTGGACTATAATAAAAATCCTTGCTAATGCTAACAGATTCCTTTTCTGCCCTGAAGACAAACGCATCAGAACAGACCTCAGCTATATCATGTCTGCCTGTTTCTTAAGAACGGTACATTGTACAGTGAGTCAACGTTAGACATGCAGCACATACAGTACAGACGTAAGAGAGCACACACCGCAAATGGAACAACATTATTAGGCTGCAGTACTAACGTGGGTAGCTGATGGGAGAGGGAAAAAAAGGCTTTCTATATTTCCACAAAGTGTGAAACTTCCAGGCATGTTCTGGCAAGCAGTGTTGTGCAAACACCGCTTCTTTTTAAAACAACCCAACTGTCTAATATTTATTGTTTGGTTTGGGTTACAGCAGGGTTGGGGTGGCTACGTAGAACAGACTACTGCAGGAAGGGGATTTCCCAATCGCCCAGAGATGTCTCTCTCTCTCTCTCTCTCTCTCTCTCTCTCTCTCTCTCTCTCTCTCTCTCTCTCTCTAGCTCTCTCTCTCTCTCTCTCTCTCTAATAAAGACGATCAATGCGACGCTGCGACGTGTCCCATGACAAGTTGATGGATGGCATGTTCTAGAAGCTCAAAGGAAACACTCCTAGTTCAAAAAACGCCAAAACAACACGTAAATACAGTTCATCTCCACGGTCTTAATATGAGATTCAAATGTGAGGCCACCCAGAAGACAGATGGCATCTTTTTTTTTCTTCCATAAAAATGTGAAAAAAGATATGTCTCATGAACGCTTTGAAATGCATATTTCTTTTCTCCACTACTATCCTCCCGCAGAAAAAGCCGGTGATCCAAATGGAAACTGAGCAGGTTTTTTTCCTCCCAACATGTGGACCCGGGCAGAGGGCCGGTACTGGGCAGGCATCAGGCTCTTTTTCATAACAAAGATTTTCAAATGTTTTCCAGACTGGAAGGCAGCAGGCACTGTGGCGACTCCATCAGAGTATTGGATAATGTCTTGGCACTGTCGTGTCGGTCTGCCAAGCATAAATATGACCGTTTAAAAAGAAACAGAGAAGAAGAAGAAGAAGGGGGAAAAAAACCCATTGGTGCCACTTGGCAGAATGAGTCCAGTAGGCAGTGTTGAGTGGACGTCTCGTGGACCTCGTTGCTCTGTGTTGGACACGACGGGGGGACAGTCACGTTCCCAGCTGAGTTTGTGGTTGTAGTTTTTTTAAATTATTTTTTACTTCTGGTTACTTGAAGTTGGGCTATATACGTTGGGAATTTCAACACTTAATCTTTCCCCTTTGTGTTGGTTTGGGGATCCTACATTGCTGTAGATATGACTGCAGGGTGTCTTTAACAACTGTTTTATGAAGCGACATGAGTTTGTGGTATAGGGGAAGGTACCATCGACGACAGAAGACAGTAGAGTTGAACAACGGTGGAGGTGAGGTAGAGAGTAGAGAGAGAGAGGGAGAGAGAGAGAGAGGGGGAGGGAGGGAGAGAGAGAGAGAGAGAGGGAGGGAGAGTGTGTGTGTGTGTGTGTGCCTGCATGCATGCGTGTCGTGAGAGAGAGAGTGAAAGAGAGAGAGGGAGAGAGAGAGAGAGAGGCAGAGCGAGAGAGAGTGCGAGCGAGGTGGAGAAAGGCCCGTATGGGCTACATAAATCCTGGCCTGAATTACTATCATTATTGTAATGACTCTGTAATGCTTTCTTTCCTGGACCAGTAATTGTTACCAAACCCGGTGTTCAGTCGTGCAGGTGGACAAATTAGGCTCCTCTCAAGCCCTACTTCCAGTGTTGGGACCTTCTTTTACAGTACTGTGTACAATTATCAAGATAAGAGCACCAAGCAGGAGTATAGCGTTGCGCTTTTAATAATCATAAGAACAACTTCATTCATATAGTCGTCGGTCTGGAGACATGAAGAAGTAGGTACGACAAACCTTGATGGACCTGGGAAGATGAAGGCATTATAGGCAACTAGATTGACGTGAGCAACATTGCATGAATCCAAGACAGGCAGAATAGGGTGTGGACTGTACCAACTGGTGGGCTTATCTATCCATCATACATCTGGGTGGACACTTCCACTTGTGAGTGCACAACACCTTCCATGACCTGGAGATTAACTGATGACCACTCTCAGTCTTCACCATTTCTAGGTGGAGGCCATTGAGCCATTGAGCAGAAACACATTGATGGAAGCTTTGGTAGCAGAATCAAGCAGGTCACGTTGGACACCCAATCCAACCACAACCATAACAACTGTGGTGTGGCTGTTAGATGATAGTGTGAGATCAACAATGATGGACCGGTGATTCAGAAGACCAACAGGGTGATCCTTGCTTTGGGTGTCAGGCGTCGGTCTTTTCAGGACAAACTTGAGAGAAGGTTCACTATCGGGATAACCAGTCACCAAGCACACGTGGACGTCCACTGGAGGCCTTTAGACCAAACTGGTTTGAGTACAAAGTGTGTACTGGGAGGGCCATGGCTAGGATCTGGGAGGGGATTGGATGATAGTCTGTCTGGAGGTTGTTCTTCATCATCGGAAGGCTCTTCTTCTTCTTCTTCCCCAACTGTCCAGAGTGAGCATTGGTTTTAAGTAAGCTGTGGGACCGAGGAACTGATGAATAAGGTGAACAGGAAGTGAGCTAAAAACTGATTTCTTTTGGTGGTCATGGCCCATGTTTATTCAGCCTCTTCCAAGTGCCTCGACTCTTCCAAAGCAAATTGGACCACCGGGGGGGAGGTCACTGTTCCCAGGTGGAAGTTTTTAGTTTTCCTGAAAACATTCAAACCACACCCATATTGAAGACATCCACCCCAACAGCGATGGGCAGGACCAGGAACAACACCAGGAATCAATAATGACACACTGCTTGTGCATGTGAAACACTTTGGATTAGCTCTTTAAGCTATCAGGGGTGGTGTTATACCAGCACGTATTGACCTCTAAATTATTACTGTACCAACAGTACTACTCCTTTTCAAGCCATACATACGTCTTCAAACGAGCCATCTTGGTCGTTTGGGTGGTGTAAAAATGTTTTATTAATACAATCGTCAGGGCGCAGAAGTACTCAGGAGCTATAAAGAAGTTGTTGCAGTGCATTTTCAGACAGCGTCACATTATTTATTTTCAGCATTTATTTTCTGAATCCCATATGGTTATTCGCTTCACTCGGCACTTACATCAAAAGGCGAATTCCAACATCTTTGAACGTGTTGTAATTACCAGTGTAAAAGCAACACATGTGCCACACATTGTATCAATCATACCATCACACCTGACTTCAATCACTGCAAGTGCTGCAGCGTGTTTTGACGCCCGCAAAATAGTTCAGACTTTAATATCTGGAAAAGTGTAAGTGTAAGGCCTATCTCCTTTTAATTATTCCCAAAAAACTCACACAACGATGCTACATCGTCTACATTGGCTAAAGCCGATCATTGTTAGCCTATCAGTCATCGAATTTGAAACTTCACAGCAAGTAAAAACGGTTACACTGTTCGACACTCCAGAGGATTTAAAGATACATTATTGGTGCAGGTTGTCAATGCATACGACATATGCTCCAAAAGAGAGAATTTATAGCGTTTTCGTGGGCTTGACCGCAAAAAAAAACGATGTAGTGTAGCCTAATCACTATTCAACTCACGTAGTGGCCAACCTTTCAGCTATTGTTGGCGTTATTATGTGCAATGTGTTGTGTCTGGGTTTTTTTTCCTTCAAGACTACATGACGATATGACATTGCATGATATATGATGTTTGTCATCCAACGATTTATGTATGGCTGCTGTCGGTGGAGCATGGCATTTTTGCTCCACCCGCACTGCACTGTATGAGTGTCGAGTCACGGCCTCGTCTCTCTTTCAACAGCCAAACTTGGAGACAGCTGCGTTTTCCATCAGAAGTGGTTTTAAAAGTAATTTCTCTTCTTTCTTCAGACTGGGGAGTGGAATAAACGCAAGGGTGGTGGTGGTGGTGGTGGCGGTGGTGGTGGTGGTGCACGTGTGTGTGTGTGTGTGTGTGTGTGTTGGGGAGGGGAGAGGAGGGGGGTGGGGTGTAGACTATGCTATATGGATCAGAACATAAGTAAGAAAACGTGCCCAGCTCATAATAGCCAGACATGCTTGTAGGCCTACAGTTGTAGACAGACTTGAGTGTAGAGTCAGATACACTATAGATAGAGAGATATATCGAAGGATAGGGTAAGATAGGATGTCCTTAATTAATTCCAGAGGGGAAACTTGGGCTCGGCCGATGGATAGATGGAAGAATATCGTTCGTACGAGATTGTATCATGTGGAGGCTTGTTCTACAGGAATGTCATTTGGATTAGGGAACAATGACTTCAGCGAGTGTTTCAAGTCGCTGTATAAACTGTGCAAATACAAAGTGAGGAACAAAGACAGACCCCAGTGAGTTACAAAAAAACTGTTTAGTCCAACTGTCTGAGCGCAACAATTATATGGGAAAAATGAACAGTAAAATTCAGACTGGCTTCAAAATCCTTCTCTTTTTTCACTTTGTCTAGTTATAACTAAAAACAGGCGCCGCGAAATTCACATCTGGGCACTCATGCCTTCCTGAGTACACAGACTTAACACTGCGCTAAATTCCCTCTGATCTCAACATTGCGTTTCACTGCAACAGAACACAACACAGCCACGGCAGCTTCTCAGATGAAACTTTTTCAGTGTGGTGCGTGCCGAGTCGAGACCCATTAGAGCCAGATCTAACACAATGGTGCCAAACCCGAAATAGAAATCAGGTGTGGAGCCTTCATCATTCGAAGATACTTCGGATAAGAGGATAAAATGAATAAACGAGAATGGCGTGTTTAGAACTACACTATTCTACCTTATACACTATTTCACATGATAGACTATTTTTCTTGACTCACATACTAGACACTATTTTACTAGAGACTAATGTTCATGTGTTATCCTTTCTTGAAATATAGGTAGTAGTAGTAGGAGTAGACTTACTGTTACAAGTATCAGTAGTAGTAGTAGTAAAAGTCCAGCAGTAGGCTACAAAGTAAACAAGGATGTAATATCAAGGACAGTGGGGGCAGACTGGTGTAGGTAGGGTCTTTCGACTTCCAGCCAAAAGGTACTGGGTTTGATCTCCAATGCCCCCACAGTCTACCCTTGAGCAAGATGCCCTACCCCTGCCTGCTCCTTAATGACATAAAGGTTAAGCCTACATGTATTTACACCCTTTTTCTGTTTTTTTGGTTTACCAGCAGGGATGGGGATGGGGGACTCTTGCCCACGAGGACCACCTGCCTGGAACACAAATCATCCTCGCTGTCAGTTAACACCGATGTTATAGGGGGAAAAAACATGGCCGTCAAATGAGTCGTCATGAATGATGCATTCTGCTGACCAAAGCAAAATAACATGACTGCAAAGCACCAAAGAAGCATCTAGTCTGTCTTTCTGTAGTGATATGGAGACAAACAGGACAAATGTAGAAGCATGCTGACCTACTACTTTAAAACACAGGTAAACAGTATTACAGTATTACAAGTATTTGAATGCAGGCCTATATATGGTATAATGACCACGGTAAAGTCCTGCTCATTTGCTTTCCAGCAACTAAAGGACAGCACCACTGCGCCCTCTCGTGGTTGTCTATGGGATATTTTAAAAGGCTGTCCAGGCTAATCAAGATAATCTTGAACAACCTTGAAGTTACACCAACTTTTTCTCTCTCTCTCTCTCTCTCTCGCTCTCTCTCTCTCTCAATTGCTATCGAGCTCAGTGATGTGATGAAAACATTTTGTCCACAAGGCTGATCAATAGCGTCTGCCGGCCAGCGCGGACTCGTGACACCTCTCCAGGCGGTGTTGACTAATGAGCGTGAAGTGAAGTTGTGGGCGGGGTTACGCCGGTGGGGGGATCACATGGGTCCGACCACCCTAGCTAATGAACCCCCCCCCCCTGAGTGAAGGCCACCGTGGGTTAACTCCCAAGCAAATGGCAATTAGACAAGGGTCCCGCATAGATATAGGCTATTGCAGCGACTTTATACCTCAAGGGCTTAAAGAGAGAGAGGAGCTGATTAGTAGATTAGCTGTGTTCACACTCGTGGACTCATGATGGTGATCAATGCCGATGTCATCAGGGTTTTATTTGCTTTGGAGCGCTCGCTTAGAAATGTTTTATATTCTTCTCGATTACTTTTCGAGGTTGAACTTTGGATGCGTAATTAAAATAAATGGATAAACCACCGATGCCGACTTCCAAATGAAAATCGACCACCTCTTCCGGATCTTGAGCAAGAATCTACGCTTGACTGATGCTGTCTGCTGATGCTGTCGCTATGAGCACCGTGTCTAACGCAGCTACCCCACTACCACCATAGACGGCACAATGTGTTTGTTGACAAATGGTAGTGAGAGGTACATCTATGGTTTCACAACTTGTACCAACTGAAATTCAGTTGGTACACGTGGTTCACTTGGCTAACTTGTGCTGGTGGTTAAAGTGTTCACTTAAAGTGGCTAACATTTGTGGTGGAGCATTTGGTTACTGAAAAGGTAAAACTTCACAGTCAGGTGACGGTAAACTTCCCAGTCAGGTGAAGGTAAACTTCACAGTCAAATGAAGGGGTAATCCCTCCCTCCCTTGGGGTCAAGGGTCGGTTGGGTTGGGTGGTTCTGGCCCTGCCGGAGCACATCCGCACGCTGCCGTGACGAAGCCCCCGGATTACGGGACGGTTAACTGGCACACAAACCCAAGGGGGGGGTGGACATGTCGAGGTCACTCTAAATTGGTTCACCGGAGAGACGGGGACCAGGCCACGATCGGTCCTGTTTGCCTGTTCCCGTCACCTCCTCCGCTGATGTGGAACTCCCGCGGCCCGGAGGCGGACAGGACGCGTGGCCGGGGCCCTCTGGGGGGCCAGGAGGAGAAGGAGACGACTCTCCTCTGTGTGACCTTGGCGGTCTGTCGTGGGACGACGGACGGGGTCGAGGTTGCACAGACTCAGTACTATACATCAACATATGACGTCATCGCGCCGTTTATTATTCCGCTGTACTCTGTGTTTTTGTTCCAGACGACTTTAACGTTGTTCGTTTAGGTTTAATTATAGTGACTCAACACACTTTAAAAGCAGCGTGTACTGCCATTCTTTTCAAAGAGCGGAAATCATTTTTTTTTTTTTTTTTTACGCGTGCCGATATTTAACGAGAAGGGGACCGTACGATCGATCATAGCATCGATGACGAAACTCTCCGAGTTCGTCGGAGTTCGTCGAGGTTGTCGGCTGCATCCAACGCACTGCCTTTGGAGGTGAAGGTTAATAAAAACAGCCTTGCTCTTACCCCAGGATGTTGTCCAGCGGTGTGTTATGTTAAGCACTTCGTTAAGACTACGCATATCATTAGACTAATGAGGATTCAAATGCCATCGCGGAGAACTCATTTACATGCTGTCACATTCAGTCAATGATAAGTGTACGTGTGTAAGTGTACGTGTGTGTATGTGTGTGTATGTGTGTGTGTGTGTGTGTGTGTGTGTGTGTGTTTGTGTGTGTTTGTGTGTGTGTGTGCTGTGCGTGTGTGTGTGTGTGTGTGTGTGTGTCAGGATGAATCAGACACTGAAAGGTACTACAGTAAACAGTCTGTAATAGGGCTGGGTGTATTCTCCTGTGTAAATTTAAGTGGGTAAAGGCAAATAACAGAACAGCTAGAACAGTCTGGTGAGTTCAGAAAATGACATCACTTCACTGTAATGCAGCCTTTAAAACACTTATATATCACGATATTACGATATCCAAAATCTAAGTTAAGTCTCATATCACGATATTGATATAACATCGATATATTGCCCAGCCCTAGCCTGACCACATTAGTAACAAGGTAGTTAGTGTGTGTGTGTGTGTGTGTATGTGTGTGTGTGTGTGTGTGTGTGTGTGTGTGTGTGTGTGTGTGTACACATGTGTGTGTGTGTAGGACAAAGGACCATTGGAGTGATCACTAAGTTGGACCTGATGGACGAAGGGACGGATGCCAGGGACATTTTGGAGAACAAACTGCTACCATTGAGGCGTGGTAAGACAGACAGACAGACAGACAGACAGGGGTGCAGACAGACAGGGGTGCAGACAGACAGGGGTGCGTACGGTTCTGTACGGTTCTGTACGGTTCCAGAAGATTAATGGGGAACCGCCACGCTTGGCTATTTTCTAATAAACAAGACGGTGAAACACGTCTGCAACATCAACTCCTTTTCTCTGAGAAGTTGGACCAAATCAGACCAATGAAGAAGACGAACCCGCCCAAGGACGTTTCCCAGTTCTTCTCACGGAGACAGAGTTGATGTTGCAGACTGCGATCGTGTCTGAAGCAGTTCTCTCTTCTATTAGTGTGATGTGTAACGTGTGATGTGTAACGTGTGATGTGTAACGTGTGATGTGTAACGACGCCCCCCCTCTAGGATACATCGGCGTGGTGAACCGCAGCCAGAAGGACATCGATGGGAAGAAAGACATCAACGCTGCCCTGCAGGCAGAGAGGAAGTTCTTCCTGTCCCACCCCTCATATCGCCACCTAGCGGAACGCATGGGTACTGCATACCTGCAGAAGGTCCTCAACCAGGTAGACACACACACACACGCACACACACACACACATACACGCGTCACACACACATGCGTCACATACACACACATACACGTGGCACACACACACACACACACGCGCACACACACACACACGGTTCAGTATTAAACACTGAGTCAGGGCTACATGGTATGTTAGCAACCAC
>OOFB01023178.1:5917-20219 GCA_900323305.1 Trachyrincus murrayi
GATACAAATACATGAAAATAAGGAGGTCATTACATGACTGTGAATGGTACAAAATACCCTTTTTGACTAGTTTGATTTATCCATGTAGCCACACACACACACACGCACACACACACACACGCACACACACACACACACACACACACACGCACACGCACACACGCATGCACACATACACACGCAGGAACACACACGTACACACACACGATTGTTTGGAGGTTAAGGTTGTGGTCCATCACCATTTCTGTTTGCATGGCTAGGGAGTGTGTGTGTGTGTGTGTGTGAGACACTGGGAATGTGTGTGTGTGTTTTTACAGTGGTTATATACAGTCCTTAAAGTATGCAATGAAATCAAAGTGCAACTTTCACACGCCACGGCCCCCCCCCCCCCACACACCACACACACACACACACACACACTCACACTCCCCCCCACTCCCACACACACACACACACAGGCACACACTTGGATACATACACAAATGTGTGCACACACACTATTTTATCTTTACAACCCCGGCCTCCGCTGAGGAATCCGGAGCAGCGGAGCCAGCCTCTATTTGCGTTGGCCTCCATGTCCCACTTTTTATTTTAACAGCAGCGTCCCATCAGGACAATTTTGGGGGGAGTCATGTGGAAATGGCCTCAGTGAATTTGAGCTCATTCTCAGCGCTTAAAAGCCTGCTTAGCTTCGATTAGCTTCTGCCTTCTGGGTTGGGCCTCCTCCCAGAGCTTGGACTGACTGCCTGGATGACTCCGTGACCAGACGCTGGGTGTGTATCTGTAGGTACACGTCCCCGTCCAGCCAACCTGGACCAGACCACAACCCTTAGAGATGAATGGAGAGACAGACGTAATGCATCTTGGCGTCCAATAGATGAAGAGTATAGGGACAGAACATTCATGAATTATGCATTCCTGAATTCCTGAAAGTGATTGTTCAATCGATTGTCTGTCTTGTGATTGGTGGTTTGAGTAAATTCTGTCTGGCAAGTTTTGGAGAAATCATTTCCATCTTAACTTTTCACATCATCAATATAAAGTATATAGGACAACCTGTGTAGTTTATATATAATATTGCATGATAGCAGTGCAGATTTTCTTTACCAGATACTCCCTTGATTAGCCGCTTAACGCAATTGTTACGCTCATATCAGAGATTACATTACCTAACGTACACCGTGACACGTGTATTCTCTGATTGTGGTGATTGGTCGATGAATCGTTACCAGAAGCAGTGGCTGCACAAGAAGGCAAACTCAAACAACAATAGTATTGATTTACGACAAGTGACATTCCGCAGTACAGATAGGCCATATAGTAGGTGCAGCAATTGCAGGGTTTGGTCATGGTGTGTGTGTGTGTGTGTGTGTGTCATGTGTGTGCTCGCATATACTTTGTTTGCACAGGATTATAAAGGTGTTGAATGGGAATCAATGTGCTCCATACTTCACCTTGTGGACTTTGGCATGTGCTAGAAATGAACACATCATGGGGAAGAAGGGATGGGTTATAAGCAGAGATTGAATGAGTTAAATAAGGATGAAGGTGGAGCTCATAAATGGGTGTGGGTTTTGGGTGCTCAAAAGTTATCTTCATCTTGCACTACCGACGGGCTACCTCCTTACGCACCACACCCGTAGTCTCTTATTACATCCTATTACTTCATGGATCAGTCATAGGATAATCACTGTGTGCCTCTGACCTACTTAAAGGGAACAAAGAACCTAAATTCCTCATCATGGGCCTTAGCGGCCATGACCTAGCGGCCATCTTGGTTCTACACAGAACTGAATGCGCATTCCGCATTCAGTTCCCAACCAGCTAGCGTTTAAAACAGCCGTTAAGGCAGCCGCTAGGTGAACAAGGCCCATAGAGAGCTACATTCTGTCCTGTTGTACAGTCAGTGATGGGTCCTGGGGTCAAACTCAGGTCATCAGTCCAGGCAGCCAGATATGCCAGATGTGTGAGCCAGCCATCAACGATGTGTGTGTGTGTGTGTGTGTGTGTGTGTGTGTGTGTTTATTGTTTTCTCTTCATCAACGCTCTAGGAGCTAACCCGGGCTCTCTGGCTTGTTTGCTCGGGGACTTCGGTTGTCACATCTGCTACCATGATCTATGTTTGTGCTCCACTGGCCTGCCACATCCACCCCCCCCCCCCCTCTTCTATCAAAGGACAAACAAAGTCTGGCCCAAGAAGACAGCTTGTTTGAGCGCATCAACACTGCTGGGCTAATCATGGTTTAAACTGCAAAGGTCAGTGATGATAAATAAAACCACAAATGATTTAATGTGTTGTTGTTCAGGAGCCAGATAGTATCATCGCTTGCCTTTAGCCCCTGAATAGTCCCATCAACTTTTAGATAGGAGAATTTGTATTCAGTAATAATGATGCTTGGTTTTTTATAATATATATTTGTGTTAATGGCTTTGCACCTTCGCATGTTTGCATTTCACAAGTGGAGTTAAAACGCAACATGCTAAATGTAACATATGCCACGTCCCTTTTTCAATGTTTTTAATGTTTGTAATTGTTTTTTCAAATGTAAACATACATAGGAATGAGTGCCGTGGCATAATAGTCATAGTCACTGTTATGCATTTTACCACTTGGATCTTGAGATCTTCGCTGTTAAGTGAACACATTTCCCACCTCTAAATCACTCAATATAAAAAAAGCTAATTCCTGAACTGAAGCTGTTTTTCATCACCAGTTTAGGTCTCGCCTATAGCCCCATTTGTGACCTAACACTCCGTGATATATTCAGCCCGGATAAACAGAGTAACATGCCGGCTGAGATAAGGACATCCATGCGGATATGTCTTCAAAAACCCGCTCAGAACCCGGAAAATAGGTAAAACATCAAAGTGTTGGGTCAAAAATTTAGCTAGTTCCCCTCCCCCAGGGGTTGAGTTGGGGTGTCGGGGCCATTAGGTGTAGCCCACCAGTCGGGGTGTGCTGGGGAAGCTCTTGCGCATGCCCATGCACTTCTCCTGGTCCAGGAACAGGGAGTTGGCCTTGATGGACAGGTCGTGCTCCAGGGTCACCTTGGTCTTGACCAGGGTGTGCAGGGTGGCCTCGGCCTCCATCAGCCTGTCCTGGAGCTTCTGGATGGTGTCCTCGATCTCTCTCACCTCGCCCACCAGCCTAAACAGGGGAGAGGAGACGGATTACTTGGGAAATCATCCAGGGAACTATCTTCAGATCATAAGAGGACGAGCAATGACGTGAAGCCTGCTCACATTGGCTTACAGTGCAGAATGCGTAGCGTGTTGTATCGTAACATTTTTATTTGTATGTACCTTTGAAAGGATTGTTAACGTGACATGACGTCGGTCTAACCCTAACCCAATGTCTTAAATTTTGTGTGCAAAGATGGTGTGGAGTTTACTGTAACTAGCTTTGGGAGCGCTTGTTGTGGAGCGACCTGTAATGGGGGTTGTCTCTACAGAGCTCCACGTTGGGCCTGCGTGTCCTCTCCTCTAGCCTGGTCTGGGCCACCTTCAGTGGGTTCTCCTTGTCCCTCAGTGCCTTTTTCAAGGAATCAATCAGCATCTCCGTCTGGAAGATCTCCTGCAGGGTCTGCGAATAGAAATGAAGCAAAGGTGACCCCAGGCAACAAATAAAGTAATTTTGGTGGATAAAAAAGGAGAACTTAAGAATTAGTAAGATTAGCAATAGTGTGCCTCTGACCCAGAAGATTGAATGTAATTCCAGATAATCACCACTCCTTGCACTCGTAAGTGCTCTTGAAGAGCCAACAAGGTTTTATTAAAGACTGTGTGACTAACATCACAGCTGCTCCACAGCGAATGAGCCCGCCCAACAGCTGATCTCATTTCAAACCCCATAAGCCCTTCAAAAAATTAACTCCCAGAACAATAGGTTTCAGTGTGGAGCAAGGGAAGAATATAGCACTCGCCAATAAACAAGTGTCTGTTTAAGGATCCTGTCTTTGGACGGGGGCCCTGACACAATAAATAGAGCTTGTGGAGCTTGTGCGTGTCATGATCTATAACACGATTATGGAGTGCCAGCATGCAGTGACTTCAGAGCAGATTTTTCGGAAGCATTCAGATACGTGTTTTTTAACAGAAATACATTTCCACAGTCATCTATCTTTGGACCTTCCTTTTAACTATATCTCGAAAGTAAATGTCATACGTTTGACTCCACTACATTTTGAACACAAAGAGTTGGCCACACACAGTCAGTCAAGTTCATCAGGTTCTGGTCAGCAAGCCAAAATAGCTTTTGGCTAAGAATTTAATTCAGAGAACTAGAAGATCAGCTTTACACAATAAACGGAGGACTGTTTTCGCTACAGGCAACGAGTGTAGCGGTTGATCCTCTGTCAGCTGTTACATTCCTACCTCTTTAGCTAATTAGCATCAGAGTTTTGATCGTCCAGACATCAGCTGATTGGTTTAGCAGCTGTTCATGTCGTTTATACATTGACAGCTCACACTACCTCGCTGTATTTCATGCCAACAGTGTTTATTAACTGCAGTTGCATTGTCCTGTCACTCTGACCCCTCTGAACAATGCATTCTTCAAGGAATTATCTCATTGGACAGCATTTGTAGCACATGAAAACAATACTGATGTATTTTTAAAAGCTAGGGCAACAATGACTCAAGTATTGGCATGGCAAACTTTCATTTATAATTGAGACTTTTCTGTCCAGGACTGTTTATTGTTACGTGACTCAAGTAACATTTCTGATTATGTCTTTTTGTCTACCTCTGGTTCTTATTAGATCAGCTGAAGGGACTTTTAAAAGACTGCTCGATACACTGGTCCAGTCAAAATATTAGACTGCTTTGTTTGCATAGCAGTTACGTCACTAGGACATCAAAGAGTTAATGATTGTTATAATTATTATATTTTAAAGATACCTTTGAAAGCCTTGAACATAGTCTATATTTAATAATTAGTTGAATGTGGTATTTTCCAAAAGGTTTTTCAGAAATATAATTTGATGCACACATTTGCATAGAATAATTATCCACCCTGGGGACTGGTTCTGCAGGTTATACAAATTGCATAGTCAAATTCATTCACCTTAGCCAAATCAAGTCACTATATACCAAGTCAGTCACCTTAGCTCAGTCAAGTCACCTTAGCTGAGTTAAGTCACCTTAGCCAAGTCAAGGCACCTTAGCCAGGTCAAGACACCTTAGCCAGGTCAAGACACCTTAGCTGAGTCAAGTCACCTTAGCCAAGTCAAGGCACCTTAGCCAGGTCAAGACACCTTAGCCAGGTCAAGACACCGTAGCTAGGTCAAGACACCTTAGCTGAGTCAAGTCACCTTAGCCAAGTCAAGGCACCTTAGCTGAGTCAAGTCACCTTAGCTGAGTTAAGTCACCTTAGCTGAGTTAAGTCACCTTAGCCAAGTCAAGGCACCTTAGCCAGGTCAAGTCACCTTAGCCAGGTCAAGACACCTTAGTCAAGTCACCTTAGCCAAGTGTGTCTGGAGGCTGTTCTTAGTGTCGGCGGTCTCTGATATGCGGTTGGTGAAGGCCACGTTGGCGCTGTTGAACTGGGTCCACATCTCGTTGGACGTGGTGTTTAGCAGCACCTCGATCTCGTCCCTCAGCTTGTGGGAGGTGGCTCGCTCACTCTGGGACTGCAGGATGTTGTCATCTGTGAACTTGGACCAGGATTCTGGCAGGGAGAGGCTGACAGAACAGAACAGAGACAGCTTGTATCCACCATAAAAAACCTAGAGGAGGTTTTAGAAATACTCTTTATTAGGATTGGTTTATTGATTGTTTGGTTGATTGATCATTCATTTGAGTATTAATTGATTAATTAATCACTTGGTCCATTGATTAATTAATCAATGTATTGATTGGTTAATTTATTCATGCATTCATTACAATTTTTTTATATATTCATTTGATATATTCAGCATAGATGTTCCAAATATGCTGTCATCCATCCCACATTATTCTTGCACACAAACTCCCAGATGAGTCAATTGCAGTGTTGATGGTGAACTCACGAGGGGTCCAGTCGGTCGACTCCTCTGTAGTAGCTGATCCCGTCTGAAGTGTTCCTCAGATGGTGACACCTGTCGTCTATCCTCTGGGCTGTCACTTTGTCGCTCAGATCTCTCTCGAGCTCATGCTGGGCCCCTCGGTTTGACCTGGGTTAACCCATGCAGCACAGGCCACAGTTCAAAGGCACGCTGGTATCTCAAAAACTATTTGTCCTGAAATGCATCACTTTGATTGTATTGGATGCCCTGGTGTTGGTGTTACAGTAGATTAGAATGTTGCTATTTGAATTGTGTCAACTGCTGGTCCGAGACTCACGCCAGTTGAGCGATGGCTCTGTCCAGATGTCGCCTCATTCTTTCCTGACAGGATTTGATGACTTCCACCTCCTACACACAACACACACACAGATATGAATGAAAAAAAGATGCACAAACTATCCACATACACACTCAAGGACACAAGTGATATATGGATGTTACCTTTATAAGGCTTTTCTCCACACCATCGTGTACCAGGTCGATGGACATCCGCTTCTCTCTGTGGTAGAGACACTCTTGAGATACCTGTTGACAAAACACTCCTCGGAGTCAGGTCAAGATCTCCCACCAACCAGCCCAAGATCTTTCATCACATGAATCTTTATTTTCCTTTCTTCTACAATTTTCTTGATTGGGAAGTCCGGTTGGATGAATCAAAACCAAGAAGATCATAGATCGATATAATCATCAGTGCAAAATAATCTGTGTTCTGTTTTGGTCACCAGAACATCACGAGAGCCATCTGTTTAAAGCCCTGTTTACGATTACAATAGGGTCAAATGTATTGTTCAGCCTCAAGAAAATCTATACAATGAGCAGGTGAACAAGACTGGACATTCGATATGGATGTCCCCCTGGCAACTTCATACACCTTTGTCAGGCATTGGAATTAAATATAGGCTTGGAAATGGTGCGGGTACAGGTGAAACAGGGAAGATTCAATCAGAGAATTCAGGATGGGATGTAAATGGCAGAGCAGGGAGGTTTTGGGTGAATGGGGGCGTTAGCCGTTGTGTAGATAGGAGATGATTACAGTTCCTTGAGGTGAAAGGTAGATTTGATTCACTGATTAACAAGTCACTAATTTTAAAGGCAGTGGTCCCATTAAGATTAATTTCTATTCTGACGCTTGGGTCCTGGCGAACACCTCCTGTCATCTGATATGGAGGGTATCGCCATCTCTCTAGCAAGATCAAGCGTACTACAACTTTTATGCCCAAAAGTATTCTGGGTAAAAAACACAGTACCTGGATGCCTCGTATAGAAGGTTGCCTGGTGACAGGACATAATGTGACCTGATTAGCAGGGAATGAGGCCCTTGCTTTGTTGTTAACTGGTGTACAGGGCCCACGGCTAGTTAAGGTCCATAGATCCATCAATTATACAAACAAATGCATTGCTGGGCTGCGATGGGTTGTTACCCATATAGGTGTATTTAAGTACACATCCGCCCTGTAAAAACAATCCCAACCTGCAGGGGTCCTTCGGTCTCAGCCAGGGCCCTCTCCAGCCTCCTCTTGACCTCGGCGAGCGTAGCAATCTCCGTCACCATGTTGTCAATCTCGTGGTTGAGCTCCGACCGCCAGAAGACGATGTCATTCAGCCGCTCCCCGATGTTCTTGCTGGTGTACTCCTGGGTACGCCGGGTCAGCTGCTCACGGTCCTGCATCAGCCGCACCGTGTCCTTCCGCAGCCGCTCCGCGCTGTTCCTGGACGACTCTGACTCGCGGTAGTTGCTCTGGTTGGACTTGTACCAGTCGTCGGGCGTGTAGCGGGCGCTCAGGACAGTTCTGTTGGACGGGTAGTACATGGTCTTGGAGCGCAGCAGGTCCAGATTCCCATCCCTCCCCTGCTGGATGGACGGGATGGCGCTGCCGGCCCGGAGGTAGGTGTTGCTCCGCCACTGGCTGGAGACGGGGTTCAAGGCCAGGGGGAGCTGGGTGCCGCGGTAGCTGGAGGCCATGGTAGAGATGGCGGGCAGGAAGTGGCTGGTTTTGGGCCGCGCGTAAGTGGCTGTCAGGGTGGATCCGAGGAGCTCCATCTTGACAGATGATTTGATTCTCCTGGTTTTGAAAATTTTAAAAGATAGATTTGTCTATAATTCTATTTCAACATTTTTTACAATATTGAGTCATGGACATGTATTCGCAGTGTTATATAAGTTGACGTATTTGACTCTTGAATTAATAAAAAGTGCGAGGATATAGGTGATATTTTATCTGTATTATAATTAACATTGATGGTTTATATTCTATTTCAGTATAACAAAATACAACATATTTTTGTCTGTAGTCCTACTACTGACATTGTAGTAGGCCTACTCTAATTCTAAGCATGAACCTGCAAATAAACAAATCCGTTTAAATTCATTAAATTATTTTACATGCTTTGAAGTTTAAATTTACTTGATTTAAGTGCAATTATTGTTACAGATTTTGAAACTGCCATAGAATAAACAAATTGAATAATGAGCTAACAAGCAAAGGAATTAATTGTCACTTACCAGTAACAAGGATTTTCTTTTCACAAAATCCAGTTGTGGACAGCTCAGTGTGTCCCACCACTAAGCAGAGCTCACCTGGAAATGAGCTCAAGAACACATTAAAGGTACACTCACATGCATTATTGATAGGTCAAGAGTTTCAAGCCATTCATTCAACTTCCAGCTAGCCAATGGTGGTGGTGAAAGACTAGGCTGCACTCAGTAGCATAGGCTGTCCAAGATTTCTGTTGACACTGAAGCAGTTGCCACGGGTTACAATGGGAGAGGAGTAAAGCTGTTGGATGAGATTTAAGGATTAATTGCGACCAGGTGCGCTTACTTTGCCGAAGTAAATACAGAATTCCTAACTGTCACTGTAACAACAACTAAACTTTTTCAGTTCTGTAGTGTGTTTTTTTCTTTCTTTTCATTCTCTCTGGCTAGAAACGGTTGATTTAAGAGGCCAGCCCTTCAAATCAAATGGTTTGACAAGGGTACAGAACAAGCAAGTCAAGTATAGCTTGTTCACTTGACATTATTATTGTCTGTCTCAGGTTGGAGGCTCAGACTCATCGTCAGATTACAGTTTATTATGACTGCAATCAGAATGTATTCACAATCTGAACGTATTCAAGATTCTAACCAATTTCATGGGTATATTTAGAGCTAATATTTATACTGAGGGTAAATAGGCTACTCTGATGTATATCCGGAAAGCACAACAGCAAAGCTGGACCTCTTCATCAGCATTGCCGGCCCTAACCATGAGATAACCGGCCGTGTGGGTTACAGTTCCCTGCTCAATGATTCATGTCACAGGAAGAGTCCAGGCAAGACACTGCCGCACAGAATAATAATCTGTGTTGTGTTACCTACCAGTCGGAATGGGTATCATTTACACTAATCTGTTCAGCAGGGGTGGACAGACAGATGATAGCCTGCTTTCCACTGAGGAGCCAAGCAAGGGTATCTAGGGCCCATTCCTGATACCACCTGATTTTTATGTATCAACGCTTGACACAGTGTTTGGTTTTGCGTGTAGACACAAAAATACCATATACTGTATATGCGGAAACGACTTTACATGACGCCAGCAATGCTTATTTAGAATGTCCTGAACTTGGTTTAGTTTTTTGTTATGGAGGGAGCTGAGATGGCTCCTCCTCTTTGTGTGCTTTTCCATAGCATAGCGTGAGCCATTCAACGATAGTCTGCTGTAACTGGCTGCCTGGGTGTCTGTTGCTTTTACTAGAAAAACACAGCATCACTGCAACAAGCGGCAGTTTCCTCGACAGCAGACTGGCTGAGGCGCTCCAGTCCCAAAGTCAAAGAGGTTCCCACTGATGTCATGCACGACGTTCATTGTAATTATTATGTAATGGGTCCATTTTTTGCTGTTTGGGTCTATAGGAAACAGTTCCTACAACATGTGCTGTTGTAGGAACTGTTTCCTATAGACCCTCACGGTGATTTATGGTTATGAATGCAACAAAACACCGTTTACATTCCCTTGATTACGATGGCTATTTGGCTAGCTTGCGGGCATGTCCACAAAGTCCAGTAGTGAAAGAGGCGGGGCTTGATAGCGGGGCTACTCACAGAGGGCCCGGCAACTACTGTCATAGACGTTTAGATTTAGAATGGAATGACATGTCATTGCTCCGCCCTTCCCCCACCCGAGTTGCCTCAGCATCACTTAACATGGCGAGGTTGGAGAAGGCCACGCCGAATGTGCCGCTATGCCTCCCTGACCTCAGACTCTATAAATACACCCCAGAAAAAGTATCGGAAAGCCATCCCACCATTTTTAAATTCCTCCACTCAGTTGGATAGAGTTCTGAGGGTCCCCCGCCCCCCAAAACCCCCCACTCACCATTCTCCCCAAGGACCCCAGCCCGGAACGTGAGTGAAATATTTATATACATGTATATATATATATAGTGACTTGCGGCCTCCTCACTATAGTTTGTACAGTGAGTATTTGTATTTCTGAGGACGGAGGCAGGTTCTCCCATGTGTACACATATTTGAAGCCAAATTAAACTAATGAGAAAGCCCAATGTTTGCTCAGACGTGGCCAGGGCATGTTTCAGATTTGAAGGGATGGCTTGTGTAAAATTACGCAAGTTCAGAAATTGCATCCCAAAATAGTCGTCAGCTAGCGTAGAATCCATGAAAAATAGTAAATACGGAATTGGATGTGTGTGCATGTGTTTGAATATTTTGTAATTTGTTTAACCTTTAACAAAGTTAAAACAACCCCCAAAAATAAATCGTTTGTGAAATGTAACATGGAGATGTGAGGTGTAATGACCGAGGAACAACGTCAACCCACGCGTTCTATGAATTTTGGCAACCAAAAGCTGATCCCTGTTTGTAAACCTGGCAACCACTTCTAAATGTTGGCTCGTTCTGTTGGACTTTAAACAGAAAAAACGAAAAACCACATCCTGAAGTATGTCTACCATTATGGAAACCGTTAAGTCCAGTTTGTCAAAAGGTACTACACTGCTTCCCTGTAAAGTGGTGGTGGCTTTAACAGGGGCAGGTATCATAATCCCATATGAGGTATTTGACACCTCACATGGATTTGTCCTACCATGGCCCCCGTAAGAGACTTGATACAGACCTGCATTTGGACAGAAGAGACGCTAAGAATGACTGAACCTAAAGCTAAAGAGATCTCAGGTAACGGCGAAGGGCGTAGACATGCGGTTTGGATTTCAGTATTTGGTCAATGTGTGTGTGAGGGTAACCTAGACTGCCTGGTACACTGTTTTGCCCTGGAAATAACAGCTTTGGAATCCACTGGGCCCTCACTGCACGTGCACATGCATACAATACAGAGACACGTTCCCTCCCATTGACAACACACACATGTCAAAAAGACTCACACACCCTTTAAGCCTTGACATTGTCCTTCACCCTTCACTATTGACCTAAACATGTCAAGCGCTTATCAGGTACAAATAGAGCGGGGAAGGATGTCCGATTTGCTTTCTAAACACCATTCACACCCAATGAAAGCACTTCCTGTTCGGTTGCCTCTGTGGCCTCTGTGTTTTCACTTGTCCCTCCCCCATAGCAACACTGAAAGCGTCCTGCAGGCTACAACTCTTGTCTGGTCTTCCAAGTCCTGGTGTTCAAACAATGGCTGTATCACCTGCCTGTCACTGTATCCTGTATCTCTCTATTTATCGTTCTCTCTCTCTCGCTCTCTCTCTCTCTCGCTCTCTCTCGCTCTCTCTCTCTGCCTCAGTTCTGTTCACTCACACCCACCCCTAGCATATAGGCCATTGTAATGAAATCACCTTTCATGAATTGTGGATGGTTGTCGACTCTGAGGAGGGCGGTCACACCTGGAGAACAACACAGGAGAGAAAGATACCTGATACCTGTTTTAAAACAAATATACTCATGCGTAGTATGACGTATTTCACTTATGGTAATGAACATGTTCCGCTATAGCAAGAGAGCAGAAAGAGCAGTAACTGACACATTTAAGCATCAAAGGAAGGGAAATAAGGATAGATTGCAGCAGTTGCATGCAAACTCCACTTCAGGACATAGTGAGGCTTCCTTGAAGTGACTCTGACACACTAACCGCACACACTTATAATCTTCCACATTATCAGGACCAAAACCTCTGCGAAACCTTCGCCTTCATCGCCTCACCATGTTAAGTCTTCCTCATTCGCCTATTGATCTGAACGCTCTGTAAAAAGGAGTTTGTGCTGATTGTGTTGCATTGGAATGAAATACACAAAGTATGGAATAAATATGGAACTCAGTTGTCACCTGGCTCATCTGCAGCACGTGCAAGTGATTATGCTCTTACCTCCTGCTGGGTAAGCCACATTCTCCCCCAGTCAGCCAAGCACACACATCCTCACTTTTAATTGAATTACTGCCAAAAATGTCATTAGTTGGAGGAATTAAACGTTGAAGCCAGTAAGATGTTAGTTTTTTCCTGAGTCATCATAGCCTTTTTATCTTTCGGAGGCTGACGTGTGCACCTTCCCTCTGTTTCTCTCTCACCCTCTGTATCTCGCTTCTGTCTTTCCCTAGTTTACGACAGAAGACTTTTTTTTTCTCTGAAACATTTCGTTTCAGTAAAAAGAGATTAAGTTCTCGTCACTCCCAGCTGCCAATGGCAATTCAAACAAACACCTTCTCAGCTTTTTTTCTCCAATTGCTCCCTAAGTCACGTGGAGCACAGCATATTAACCTCTCAGCAAACACACCAGCCCTAGTGGCCAAGGTCAGTCAAGATGAGGAACTATTAATAGCTGGGACAGGAGATGTTGGTGGTGAGTGTTGGAGGGTGATGGATATGGTGGTGGTGATGGTGTTGGAGGTGGTGATGGTGTTTGAGGTGGTGAAGGTGATGGAGGAGGTGGTGGTGGTGGTGGTGGTGGTGGTGGTGGTGGTGGTGGTGGTGGTGGTGGTGGTGGTGATGGTGGTGGTGTTGGAGGTGGTGGTGGTGGTGGTGTTGGAGGAGGTGGTGGTCATGTTGGAGGTGGTGGTGATGGAGGTGGTGTTGGAGGTGGTGGTGGTGGTGGTGGTGGTGGTGGTGGTGGTGATGGAGGTGGTGTTGGAGGTGGTGGTCGTGTTGGAGGTGGTGGTGATGGAGGTGGTGTTGGAGGTGGTGGTGATGGAGGTGGTGATGAAAGTGGTGATGAAAGTGGTGGTGGTGTTGGAGAAGGTGGTGATGGAAGTGGTGGTGTTGGAAGTGGTAGGTGATGGAGGTGGTGGTGGATGATGGTGGTGATGGAGGTGGTGGTGTTAGTGGTGGTGTCAGTGTTGGTGGTGGTGGGTAGTGATGGTGGTGGTGCTGATGGAGGTGGTGGTGGTGTGTGATGGCTTCCATCCACCTGTTAGGGTAGCTCATCCATACCTCAACCTAAACTGATTAACTAACTCTATGAACTCCATGAATCCGCCCAGCACGGTCTTGCAGTTTCTTCTTCTTCAAACTGCCATTCCCTGCACTGCATAGAAAATAAAATATTGAACATCGAAGGAAAAACAGTACACAAAAAAACAGGCTGATCATGGCCGATGTGGCTTGCCTGACCGTCATGGCAGAAGCAGCTTAGTGGGTATATAACAGTTCAGTCGCAGCAGGCTCACAGAGTGGGCAGTGAGGCTGTGAATTCAGGGCTTTGTCCAGCACACGGTCATCACATTCCACTGGAGCCACTGTGCGGATAGCAGCCGAGGGGAGGGTGGCGGGTTGAGGGCAGGGCAGGACATGAGAGAGAGGAGCCAGGAGGACAGCGTGACGATCCGGACCTCACCTCCCTCCCTCCTAACCCTACTCCACAATGTGACTAGAGCTAACAGGAGGAGGGGGACAGAGGTGGTCTATACGCGGAGGATGTGTCATGTCGCCACCGCTGGAAAGATCACATGTCAGACGGACATGGAATCTTCTCACACTCCTGTAGAGAGCTAATCATATTGCTATATATGTGGCAGAAGTAATAGGGGGACAGGTATAGAAACACTGCGTACGTATATACACACAATGTCCTCCAAAAGGTTTTTGAGAGCCATGTGATAGAGGACTTGGCAACAATGATTGTCAATGCTGAATTCAAACCAAGCCCATTATTAAGAGTATTTCCTTAAGTACAGCCCCCCAACTGGCCATCAGGCGGTACTGCATGGCTAATTTGCATCGATGGAGTGCTCTGTTTTTATCTTTGCTTGGATTGGTGCCTTGCAGTGGAAGATATGAGTCATTTGCACCACCAAGACGAGAACATGCTCA
>OOFB01023178.1:34300-50172 GCA_900323305.1 Trachyrincus murrayi
AACATTACTGTGATAAAGTTAAAGTTAAAATAAATACATTGGTAGTAGTAAAGAAATTGTCTGTCTAAAACTGTGCGTTAAGGTGCTTTAAGTTGGCTGCGGTCGAAACTATTTAAAAAGGTCAGAGGACTCCGGTCCTTTGAGACAGGGTGCTGCAGTAGACCTGGTTATAGTTAAGGGCTGTGGTCCATTTAACGGAGGACAGAGGCTGCCTCCATACCGGTCGAGAGAGACCGATGCTTGGCTGTGGTCAATGCCAATCGTGGAGATTGAAGCTAGACATAGAGTCTAAAGAGCGTTACCCGTGATTTAGAATGGAGTAAACAGACTAACATTGAAAAAAATAATTTGTTTCACTGGGATTACTGTCTGTGCTGAATAACACGGCTAAGAAAGCTAAAACATTCGGAAGAAGGAACTGCGGGGCCTTGCCCGAAAATTCCAATGTTTAGAAAGATCACCAAAGTGTAATTAAATACATTTAAGGTGTCCCCAGGGAGGTACATAAATCACGCATGCATATGTGAAAGTTTGGTACCATTTAGAATAAGGATTAATAGTAAAATTACGATTTTAGGAATAAATTAAAGGGCAAGTCCCATCCAAAATTTCTATAGTCTTAAGCGAACCAGGAACCTTGAGACACTCTAGGGAAGTGCTCAGAAATAATTCAAAGTAAATACGATTTTGGATTTTGGATCAAATAGGTTTTTTTGTTTTTTTTAACTGCATGCGCTTGCTGTGTTGCTATTGCCTTGTTGGACCGCTGAGTCACTTAGTAAATGTGCTATAACCCTAACCCTGCATAACCTTTTCCCCCACCTTGAATGAATACCATCACATGGACCCTAGTGGCCGCAGAGACATACAAACACATTTTTGGCAAGAAAGAGTATATAGAGATGTCAATAACCGAGACGTCCCACAGGACGAGAGATACATACAACGTAGACTATTAGGACTGCTGCGTTTACCCACCGCCCATCGGGCGGAACTGCACCTAGTCCTGCACACAGCCCGTCCAAGATTAGTTCAGTGGGCAGATGTTGTATCTGTAACGATTGCTCCAAGGTATTGTAATAATACCATGCACGCTTACGCATTTACAATTGTTTGTTAATACTTTGTAACAGCTTACAGGCGGCGTTGTGATAAGAATCCTTGATAGTAATGCAATACCTTTCTTTGTTAGATTTACATTTAGCAGACGCTTTTATCCAAAGCGACTTACAAGTACTTAACTTTTTCAGGGACATTCCCCTGGAGCAACTCAGGGTTAAGTACCTTGCTCAGGGGTACAATGGTGGCAAACCCGGGGATCGAACCCATGACTCGCCGGTGCTCTGTCTGGAAGCACTGTTCCTTACCCACTAGACTACCACCACCCTAGATATTTGATTATGTGACATGTCATGTGTTGTGCCCATTATGATCCCTATTGCATATCCCACCTTAACTTTAGTGAGGCTTTCAGCCTCAAAGGGGGGAATGACGTAATAATAATTACCAATGAATATGTTATATCAATGAATATGTTGTTTTAAATCATTACTTCTCTTATGCATCACGTGAAAACAAGAACAGTGCCCTTGTCTGTCTAATCTTGTGCCTAGTCATGTGAAAGAAGGACACTGACTGCCAAGGTTGTCCACAGCAAAACTGTGAAACTGCATGAAAAAACTTGGGATGTATCTGTCCTGGCCGTGATAAGAACTGAGCCTGCACTCCATATGGGTCAGGTAGTTACTTCCTGAACTAACTCCAGACTGCATGTAGTTTACTTTGTACTCTCTAAGTGTTATGTCTTTACCACTCTCCGAGTCTTATCTAGCCAAACATAAAACAGTTTAAAACTAGCCTAGAACATCGAAGAATATCGCAAAGGATGGACGTGAAGAAATCCACGCCGTCACAACACAGCGCTAGCTACTAACTATCATATATTCTTTTTACATTGGAGTCATAGTTGCTGTCCACCAATATTGTTTTCATTTTGGTTGATTTTTAGTTCACTAGCTGTGAGGAAAATCTAACTTCTTGGAGCCCTCCAATGAACTCAGAATAATTGAGCGTCTGCCCAAATATCTCAAACAACTGGGATGATATTCTGCAGCATAACGCAACTCTCGGCTCTTTGCGTGAGATTCCATATGTGGAGAAATCATGGCAGCAGCTAAGGCAGTGCTCAGGAATGTAGCGGGAGGACAGATGCATGTTATTAACTTATGAGACGGAGGAATTCCAACGTGTGTGTTAATGCATCACAGCACATTGGACTGTAGCCATGATGAAGAAAACTGTGAGGACTCTCTAAGATAGCATGCATCTCATTCCAATACATCCAAACATCTCACTGAGAGCCATAGTTCCTGGTTCTTCAGGACAGGCGGAAAAACATTTTCCATCATGGTCACTATCTAGTTGGGCCATCACAAGAATGATAATAATTATAGTATATAGTATATACTATTATAGTATATATTAATAATTTGATTATTTACGAGCCTGCTTTTATAAATTTTTTAGACAATCTCAAACGATCTCCAAGGATGAGTCATAGGTATTTGAATGCTACGCAGTGCGGGGGTCACATGACCTATTTAATAAACAAAATACAACATTCCACGTTGGGTGCAACTAGGGAGGATGAAGGAGGGCGGGGGATGGGTGGAGGTGGGGGACTTGAGACCGTGAGCTCGGGGAGTATCCATCCAGCGCTTTTAGGACCACAACGTATTCCAATCCTCTGAGTCCGAGTCAGGCTCAGAGTAGACATGACGCACACACACACACACACACACACGCGCGCGCGCGCACGCACGTAGAAGGTTTCACATCGGGTGAAAAATAAACAGTGAAGAGGAAAGGGAGGTGCAGATGATATAATGGTAAAATATGCGTCCATCGGTTCCGTCTCAACCCCCCCCCCCCCTTGCTTCATGCGTGCTTTGTTTTAAATATCCATCTCAGACCCTCTGCCCCTTTTTTTCATTGACAGGGGGGAGAGAGAATGTACAGGACATGCCTGTGTGTTCTGTAAACACCCCCGCTGCCGCCACCGCCCTCCCCTCTCCCTGGGTGTGTGTGTGTGTGTGTGAACCAGCTACGTGCCCCCTCCCTGGAAGGCTTCCCCTGGGGAAGGAAGCTGACACACTGTACAGAGAATGAGGAGGCGGTGACCATGCTGTGGCGGTGGTGGAGGCGACGGCGTTGACCTTCCACTGGCGGCTAACAGGAAACGCTAACAGGAAGTAAAACGGGAACTGTGCGTCTGCCCCTCGCTCGCGGGTTACGCCGGGCAGGATGTTAGGTGTCAGGGTGTCACCGCGTAACCCGCGACCTTCCTCGAGAATCACTTCTTTTTTTTTTCTTCGATGTTCGTTCTCGAGGTGTAGCCTGAAGAATCACTTCTAGACGGATGATTCTTACCGTTCAGCGTGGTAACGTAAGACCTGAAAGTTGTGATGTTTTGTTAGCATGGTAACAATTACAGTTAATTAAAGAGAGCCAAAGTACCTACATTTGAACTTCCTGTTATTTCTTCAGAAGCAAAAAAAAAAAAAAAGAAAAAGGTTTGTGTGAAAATGTCTTACAGCCAGTCTCTACCCTAGCCATACGTCGCTGCATTCCCAAGTATCATCATCCAAACAAACATTCGCTCTCTCAACAGACCAGCCCTGTTCTGTATACAGTACTTAGTATGCACATGCACGGTGCATTTACTGCATTGGCGGATGCCGTTCCTGTTTTCCATAAACATGTAGCAGTGTTTTCCATAATACCATCAGTAGATCTCCTGCCGCGAACTATATGTCCAACTCATTCCTTTATATCGTTTTTCTCTCGCCTTAAAACACAAAAGAGGAAACTATTGATCGGATCTTGAGGCGTATTAGGTGTATTGTCATATAATCGTTCATCGAAACCATTAGAGCAAGTATTTCCTTAATGTCAGTTGTGAATTATTAGTGGGTTTGGATTTCCTGGACTCAAAGAAAAACCTGCCAGAGCCAAAGCACAGGCAGGCCTCGTGGATCGCGTCTCCGTCGCAGACTCCTTGTTTTGGGACTGCAACTTTCATTTCAAACCAAAAGAAATACAAAATTACAAAAAAAAATGTAATACAAAACTATATATACACTGGAATTTACTCACTCAGTGTAATTTCCTAACAGGAAATGGGAAGAATGTTGGATGTGAAACACGGGTCGTTGCGCGGGAACAAAGAGGTCGCATGGGAATGCAGACTTTCACTACTCAAATGATAGCTATATTGTTTAGGAAACTGTACTCGCGTGTAGCATAAATAGCATCATATCCTTTGACACTGCCCAGTTACGGTAGTGGGGTGGGTGGGGTTGGGTGGATGACACTTGTCTCTTGAGTGCTTGTCTGTAACTACAAAAGAGCAATGTTCGTTCATTACATTACTATCTCAGTACGGCTGCCTTCTCCAGAATCCTATTGTCTGCCGTTTTTATGGGAGACAAGATTCAGAGCCTGGGCGCTCAGTCTGTTCTGTTCTACAGCGAAAGATGCCTGATGAAAAAAGTCTTTCAAAAAAATAGGGGCGTTTTGAACAGTAATTGAACAGTTCAAGCAGAATAGTTTCATGTGTGATTTGCTGCCCTCTACTGGCCGATCTGGCTGCCAAGATGACCATTGCCAACGTAAATAAACATAAATAAGCCCACAGAAATGGCACACTTTCTACAATGTTCAGCAAAATGCAATGTTCAGTCACACATTGTTCTCTATTTATTTATTCATGCATGGTACCTTCTTCAGGGTGGGACAGGGTGTGTTAGTGATTCGACGTTGCGGTGTCAGCAACTACCACGTAGTAATTCTCTCTTTTTTTTTTCTTTTCTTCAAGGAATTCAAACCGTCTGCAACTATTTCAGAAAAATAGAAAAGCACTGTGCCGATGCTGCCTTTGAGGGCCTCCCGTTTCCATGCTACTGTTTTTCTAAAGAGCACTTTTTCAGAGCTCCTAATTTGTGTCTCTTCCCCCCTTCCACACAAACCTGCTTCCTCGGCTAAAAGGTCCCCCAGTAAAAGCACCTGCAGGAACCATTAATGAACAAGACTCAGAGCCTGGAGATGATGTTCCATTTCAAACCGGTTTTAAAGCCCTGCTGTGTTGACAGAGGTTGTAAATATCAGGGCATTATAGGGCCTTAGCTCATATAATATGCCGGATCATGAGGAATAAAACGTAAGAGAAGGATTTTTTTTCCTTTGTACGGAATTTCTCTCATAGCTCCGGTCGTAGCTTGGAAGACTCTTACAGTATACTCAATCACATTCTGACATAAACACACACACACACACCCTTTCACACATACACACACACACCCTTTCACACACACACACACACACACACACATGTTCTTGCTTGAGAAAATAATGGTTTGTTTGACCGACTCCCTCATTTGAGAAGATGAATTGTGTGCGTGTAGACGAGCTGAGCTTCACCAAACTAAATATTTAACTGTTTGAGGCTCAGTGTCTATACTGCGAGTCGCTCGGTTTCTCTCACAGCAATCTGGCCCTTGTCATTGAATATTTGAAGCCTGTGTGGTTGAAGTTATATCATACAATAGTACAAAAGATTTATTTTTCCTTTTCCAAACATGGGTTGGAATGTAGTTCCTAACAACCCCGAGAAAGGTATGTGGGCCATTGGGTTGAGATTTATTCATTTATTTTCGCCTTTTCCAATACGTTTATTTAATTATCATTAACTTTGAAACTTTGCAAAAGAGCATTCTCATGCCAAGAGTAAACAAAACTACTGAATGAATTGAATGGTATAAAATATATGAATGCCTTGAAGTCAACAGCAAACATAACATTTTGCTTAGGCTAAATCAATTAGCCCTACCTCTGGAAGCGGGGCTTTCTGCAGACTCACAAAAAAAACTTCCATCCAATAGTGTGGTGAGTAACTCTATAGGTATAGCTTAAAAACGTTTGCAATAGGCCTACAGGCTTACACCTTTCCGATTTTTTTTCGTGACTATAAATGTAACATCCTCAGCATCAGCTGGGACCTACAGGCTTATTTCAACACTGGCCAGAAGAAATACACCAGGCATGTTTGAACATACGCATACGCTGAGGACACCTGCGGGGCAGGAAAGGTATCACGCTTGTGCTAAAAGGCTCACAAACCGGCAACGTTTCAAACGCGTTCCGGATAAGTCCACAGGAGGGCGCTGATGACACGCCCACGAACGCCAAGCCAAACCAATCTAGTATAGAAGATTTGAGATGGACACGTGTTCTTCTACTCATCGACGCGTTATCCTATTAACAATTAAGATGACAATAGCTTTAAAGCTAATTTTCTGGTATTGCCAGCCAATCTAAAGCCGAGTCAGTACCTCTTGATACAACTTTAGTTTTATCTAATACAAAAGGAAGGAAACAGCACAAAAGTTGCCGCTTTTGAAAATGAGAAGTTGCGGCATGAGGACGACACGACACATATTTAGCTGCTTTGGGATGCGAGCCGAGTCTTAACATCCTGACATGACCAGCCGCTGTTCCGAGGTCATTCGCGTCCTCTTCTTCCCCTGCACACATTTCTTTCAGTGCGCTGGTTGTGGACAATGGGTGGATATGATGTGAACGTGGATATCTTCTCTTATAACTCCACAACGGTCGCGCACAAACTGGAGACCGTCGTCATTTCTCTGGTGTTCACGCTGATCTTTTTGATCGGCACAGTGGGGAACTCTCTTGTCCTCGCCGTGCTCTTTCGCAATGGGAAGATGAACACCAAGACGACTCATTTGTTTATTTTCAACCTCGGAATTGCAGACCTGTCTTTTATTCTCTTTTGTGTGCCTTTTCAAGCCACCATTTACACCATGGACGAGTGGGTGTTCGGCCCTGTCTTCTGCAAAGTGGTCCACTTTCTTATCTTTTTGACCATGTACGCCAGCATCTTCACCCTAGCAGCTGTGTCATTAGACAGGTGCGTTTGCATTATTTATTCATCTCCGAGATGTGATATGAATGGATTGGTAATGCATAGTGTGTATAAAAGTCATAATAAAACTTAATGGACTGGGCTGTAAACATTTGAGCACTAAAAACATCTTACTTTTATTATTGCTGTTTTGTTTTGCTCTAGTGATGCTCATTCTATATATCATATGTGTGTTTTTATCCTAAAAACATGACAATCAAGGTGATTGGCAGTCCATATGGCAGCTATAGTCTTACATAATACATAACCTTCCATATTTGCATATTATATAACCCGCTGCCTCCTGGGGAAGCAGGTATCTGGCCATCTGCTACCCACTTCACTCCAGGGAGATGAGAACGCCCAAGAACGCCCTGGCGTCCATCTGCCTGGTGTGGCTGCTGGCGCTGCTGTTCTCCGGGCCCTACCTCAGCTACTACCACCAGGTGGACCTGGGCGGCACCCTGGCGTGCATCCCCGTGTGGGAGCCCACGCCCCGCATCGCCATGGACATGTGCACCTTCGTCTTCGGCTACCTCATCCCCTTCGTGGTGCTGAGCCTGACCTACGCGCGCACCGTGCGCCACCTGTGGACCAGCGTGGACCCCAAGGTGAAGGCCGCGTCCGAGTCCCGGCGGGCCAAGCGCCGCGTCACCAAGATGATCATCGCCGTGGCGGCGCTGTTCTGCCTCTGCTGGCTGCCGCACCACCTGCTGATCCTGTGCATGTGGTTCGGGCCGTTCCCGCTCAACCACACCACGTACGTCCTGCGCATCCTGTCGCACCTGGTGGCCTACATGAACTCCTGCCTCAACCCCGTGGTGTACGCGCTCGTCTCCAAGCACTTCCGCAAGGGCTTCGGCAAGCTGCACGGCTGCTGCTCGCTGAAGGAGAGGGTGGTGAACCGGGTGCACACGGCCACGCAGGCCGCCCACACGGCCAGCAGCGGCGAGAGCTCCGGCGGCCGCCGCCAGTCGCCGCTGCCCTCGTAGGAGCGGAGGCTGTCGTGCGTCACGGGAGTGCCGACGTGAAGACGATTTAGAAAGAGACCCGTGTGGGGCTCAGGGAGTTACAGTCTGTCATAATGTATAGAAACATAGCACACTGACGTACCTTCACTCGGCGTCAACGTAAAAAAGAAAACATATATAACATCGAAACCCATTCATGGTGAATAGTTGCTTTTGAAATCTGTTCCATTACTAGTTACTGTTTAGTTCTCTAGTTAGTAGGCGCTCTTCGCCAACTTACAGTGGGTGCAGATACCTGCTGTCATGATGAAGGAGCAGGTAGGGGGGGGGGGTTAGGCACTGTAGGCTCGACGATGCCTACGGGTATGCCGTGGACATTGGGGAATGGGGATCGAACCCGGTAACTTTTTCCTGGGAGGCGTCCCCTAGCATGCGACGACACCATCGTTATGGAACTACTGGAAGGGGGAGTTTAAGCTGGATGAGTGCAGCAGCTGTCCTGGTGATGGAATGTGTTGTCATGTGCTTTTATCCCTGTGATCTGAGCAAGGTGTGCATGATTCACCTCATAGTGCTGCTGCTGTATATTGATCCATGCCCAGATGGTCACAGATCGGGATGTTAATGTCTATCTTAAACTAAATCACTGCGTAGCATTTCCTTGGTATGAATAGACCAGGAATGGAAGAACCCTTTTGTGTCGTGCTGTATTTCTGTGCCTCTCAAGGTCATTGACATTTTCATTTACCTTCGATGCCCTTTCCACGTCGAATACCAACTTGCCGTTCCACTGGGGTTGTAAAGCGGCTGCCGAAACAAAGATACCAACAGTTGGAAAATGAAACCAGGAAACCAAAATAAAATGGAGTCACGAAAACAGAAAGTGCTCTCTGGGAATAACTTGTTACCAGAATAACCAGAGGAGCTCAGGGGGCCCGCGGGAGCAACAGAGTGGGACGCGATGGAGCACATGAAAGGAGCTGCTGTCTGAATCCCAGTCAGGAGGAGAATACAGGAGCTGTGGGTGGTACGGATATGGACAAAATCAAATAAGACTCTTTCAAAAGAAAAGGAAAAAATGTTTATATTATTATTATAATTTTACTGCAACGATGTACCGCCTGACAATGTGCTCTTGAAATACTGTAAATACCCTGACTTATTACCATGTTGGCATATTTGTTTATTCACGCTATCAGACACAGACCGATCGGTTTGCTTCAAAAGTTGATGTTTTTGTGTGTGTGTGATTTAGAAGGCATTTTAGAAGCCTTCAAATCCAAATGTTCAAAAAGGATTCAATTGTTTCAGCATCGCAACATATAGAGTGGAAGAACACAACATGACCGATGCCAAACTGGCACTCTGAAAAAAGCTAAACTGAAGAGGTGGATATTTTTCCCCTTCCTCACATGAGGACTAATCCAATAACCCAGTTGTAGGACTACAACTGGGTTATTCAGAAGAATACATCCTCGATCTTACAACTACCACCCCCAAACCACAGCGAGGTTTAACACAGAGAAAGGGAACAGCATGTATGAGTCATTTTGATAGAGATTCTGCTAAATAAGACAGAGAGAGAGAGAGAGAGAGAGCATTGAAACCAATGAAGTGTTAAAAATAAGTGTATTCTGTTTCAAATGACAGTTTACTGCTTTATGGAAATATGACCTGATAATAAGCCCTAATGGCCAACCTAATCGGGTTGTATTGCTCCGGGTCTGCTACTTTTCCCCTTGGTTGAGCAAATATGGCGCACAGGTGGATCGTCACACGACAATCTTCCACTGTGTGTTTATAGATAGCATGTCCTCTTTCTGTTTCTTTTTATTGCGTCCTCCTAAATCCCCCCCCCCCGTTGACAACATTATTACTATGCTGCTGCCGTTGGAGCAGCGCAGCTGCAGGTTAAGTTCAGCCCGACATCATCAGTCCCCAAGAAGCGAGCTGCACTCAAAGCCTCTTGTAAATGAGACACTTCTGCCGCTTTAATCTCAAAGATGTATGCAACAGGAGGGTGCAAGCTCCACTCGGCTGTTGAATTGCCGGCATCGACCTCGAACAGGATGGTTGCGGTTCTTGATGGAAAAATTTCGCCATGTGTATATAGGCCTACTCACTCGCTTATTTGCCTCCTTAGGACCAGGGCCTAGGATGATATAACTGAACACAAGAAGCATTTTGATGTTCTTCCCTATCGGAATTTGTATTTGATTATGTGGGCTATATTGAATTACGTGATGTATTGTCTTAATGCATTTTGAAAAAATAAAAGTAACCTTTTGCCTCTGCTGATGTTATTTTGGTTGTTTGGTTTAGTTGGTGAAACAATGTTACAGGAACAAAATAAATATATTTAATAATAATATATATATAATAACATAATATAAATATCAAATAACTCCATTGTTTCCATTTCCATTGTTAAAAATGGCTCTTCTATTGCCGACGTTTATTTAAATTTAAATACATTTCTTTGTTTATCTATTTCAGAAAGAACTGCAACCACGGAAATTGTGTTGCCTGCAACACAACCAACATAATTTTCATGGAAAATATAACAAAATTTTCCATCTAGATTGCCATGTGTCTGTATTGATACTTAGGGCCACTTCTGAATTATGTATTGGCAGGCTCTCTGTTTCTTCACACCAAGATGCCCACGAACCTATTTTCATTTACAAATTGGGATTTATGTCCTACATTTCAGCGCACAAGAACAAATATTACATTATTGAAAAGTGCTCCCGACAAGCTGCATGGCTGTTCCCTTGCATGGTCGACACCGCCGTCGGTGTGTGAATGTGAGGTACTAACTGTGTGAATGTGAGGTACTAACTGTGAAGTACTTTGAGTGCCCACAGGTTAGCAAATCGCTCTAGAAATGCAGCCCATTTTTGTATGGATGTGCTACTTCTCTGTGATGGTACTGGTTCTTTCCAACAACAAAACTAAAGTGAGGATAAGTGATACAGGTTCCCTTTATTCATCGGATTCGATTTGAAGTCGGAACAAGTAAATTACATATAAATACATCATTTTCATATATTTGTACAAAAAACCCAGACATTCGTTAGGACAGACAGGATCATGGCATGAGGGGGAGTGGGGTGTAGGTTTATTTGTTGTTAGAGGAGAGCTGTAATCAGGGCTTTCTGTAGTGCCGGGGGGGGGCGGGTTGTTTTGTCATCCATGTGAGGATTTGTGGACGGGGAAATTTAAGCCGAGGTGTCAAACAGCCGTTCGATCATATCCTCCACTTGCTCCGGGCGATACTTGTGATACTTCTCCGGGTTCTTGGTGAACTGGATGTTGGCGCATCTAGACATCAAAACAACAATGACCACATGAACTTGTGTCAGTTGATTAAGGGAACAACCATATCGGGTCAAACAAATATCTAGTTTATATATATTATATATTCATGCGTGATGTCCATCAATATCCCACATGCTACAAAAGTGCAAGTGCACCATAACGTCATTTTACCAACATACCAACTAGTGATTCTCCCAACCCCGGCACAGCAGCCCCGGCTCTTTAACTCTTCAATGTTTTGTCGTTTTTATTCTAATTTCAATTTGTTTTTAAACTCTTTTTAATTCCTATTACTGTCCTGTACTCTCTTTGCTGTCACACCCCATTTCCCATCTGAATAAAGTAAACTTTTGCTTTTCTTTTAACTTTATACCTACTACGTAAAGGTGCCTTGTCTTAAGAATTGCATTGCTCAGAACTCCCCTGTGTTTTACTGTGCATTTAATAAATAAACTCTTGAATCTTAGGACATAGGAGCCCTAGAAGTATTTAGCTGAACATGTATCCCTGCAGTCACCTGTGTAGGAAAGCCCTGTAGCTCTCAGACACCACCCTCTTCTGGGCCTGGCGGATGAAGTCCCGCTGCTCCTTGTCCGGGATGGCCCAGCCCTTCTGGGTCTTACACAGCTCCTCCAGACCGTCGTTGAAGCCCTGGTGGTGGTGGTGCATTTTTAGCATTTTTTAACCAATGGCCAGACAGAGAGTGAGACCCTCCACTATGTAATACTAGAATTTGTAACCACAGCACATCCGAACAGTACCTTGAATTTGTCTTTGATCACTTGCCGCTCTTTGTCTTTCAGCTGAAAGGCAGCACAGAAGAGAGTGTCACAATGGTAAACAATAATAATATAATAATAATAATGTCTGTATTGTATTGTATTTTAAACCCCTGTTTGTCCAAATGTTTTACTGTGTTTTTGCTGTGTTTGGCCTCTCGGCCGGGCCGTTATAGTGAATGAGAATCTGTTCTCAATGAACTTGGTTTAAAGAGTGGTTAACATAAAAAGAACGTGGCATTATTCCTGGTCCCTAGTCCTTTCCATCTATATAGTCTGACCTTGTTGTAAGGTTGGATGACGGGCATGTTCCGGTCTGTCAGATGCTCAGTGACCCTGAACCAGCTGGGAGAGAACACAAGAAGAAGAAGACATCAGATCATGACCCTACTCATACACTTCCTATTGAGATGTATTCACCACAGTAAAAATATACAAAATAATTAATCATCTCGGTCAGCAGCATACATTCAGCGATAATATGAATCCAAATGAATACAAATGAGAATAAAAAGTCTAGTTTAAATGCATATAGTTTATCCTAATATCGTGTCCTTCACGTCTTGCTATTATTTTTGTACCTGCGTTGGTACATCTGGATCTGCTGCTCAATCAGCTCTTTGTATGAAATCTCAGCCTTCTTCTGGGTCACCTTCACCAGGCCGATCAGGTCCGATCTGAGAGGAGGTCACAGGTCACAGAGAAATGAGGACTTGAAAACAGCGGTCTTACTAAAAAGGGGAGGTTAAAACTAACCTCGCGAGGCAGTTGGATTCGCGAGATCACATTCGCACGAGAATCCATCTTGCCAGGCTTCAAGTTAGCTTCAAGTTATCCGCTCGTGGCCGAAACCAATCCAACCAAGTGGTTCGGACCAATCAGCGTCCTGTGAGGAACTACTGGCAGCTAGGGGCGTGGTGTAGATGTGACGACAGCGAGAAGCGACTGTTCGTTCGAGAGGCTAGCGTAGACGCTGCTATAGCATCTGTTTTATCTGAACTGGAGAGTATTTCTTCATTGAAAGAAGAGCAAAGAATGGCACTGAAGGCTTTCCTCGATGGAAAATATGTTTTCGCTCCACTACGTCATATGGTTCGTTGATCTGATTGACTGAAGTTAGCCCGTGATAGACGGTTCATCCAATCACCATCACCATCAGTAGTTCTTTATAGTGCCTGCCCTTTGGCACGTCAGGTTAGGTTAAAACTGTACTGTAGTAATGTAAAAACAGATGGTCCATATAAATATACTGTATATATATATATATATATATATATATAAAATATGAATAGTATAATATTAATATTAAAAACAATAATTATATTTTATTCATACATTTATTTTATCTATTTATTATTATTATTATATTAAACAATAACATGTATAATAAGAAATTGTTGTCAAGTTTGACAATAGCTGCATCTTAGTCGCATATAAAATGCGCTCCAACGTTTCTGAGCACACGTTCTCTGTGACATGTCTCCGTATTTGCACGCCTATTTGCATTAACATCTCTATAGCTATGCTCTATACACACACATAACATACAGGGAGAGAAGCCCAACAACACGACGAGTGCCTACTTCTCCAGGGACTTGAGGATGTAGTTGTAGTTGTTGTGCAGGAAGATGGCGCTCAGAGCAGAGTCCTCGTACACCTTAGACTTGCTGAGAAGGTTGAGCTGCAGGTTTCCCAGCACCTTGCCTGGACACCACAAACAACACGCAGACAAGCTGATTAACAAGCCGCGTGTTGGTGCAAGACAGCATGGTGTCGCTGCTGTTCCGACGCCGCGAGGCTTTGTTTACGTTATTATTCCACTTACATATATACGTGCTGAGGAGTCTTTTGCTGAACTCTGAGCTGTAGTTGCTGGCTGACGAGCTGGTCTCTGGAACAAAACGTTTATAAACACTGTTAACACAAGCAGCGGGCCACTTCCCAGCTAGCCCGTTTAACAAAGCTCAGTTTATTGCTGAGGTGTGAAACATTTGCATGTATCCGTTTTTTAGACACTGTTGGATATCACTCTATTTTCCATTTGCTCAATAGTGGGGACGTGCCCACTTCCACTTAAGAAATAAACTCACGGCCTTCCTTTCACCACATGTTAATGAAATGGTTTCCCTGGCAGCGTTGACACAAACTTTAACCAAGCTGCACTTAAGTGCTCAGCATTTGTGTATCAAATAAACAGAACTGTGCCAACACAGGCCCCTCAAACTAATTCATGCCGTGTCAAAGAGAAGCAATTGTTAATATCACAATCGTCATTAATTAGATACACCTTACAAATTAATCCCTGGGGAAAAAAACCATGTCAAACTAAGTATAGATAAACTACAACTGTTCATCAAAAAGAATGGGGGTCCTTCTGTTGCCATCTTTTGCTTACCTCGGGGGTCTAAAGGTATATTGTAAGTATCGCCCAGTACTAAGGGGCAGAGGCAAGGCAAAAGAGAAAGACAAGAAGAGAGAGGAAGAGAGAAGAGGAAAAAAAGGTGCAATAGGTTAGAAGATAATTTAGTTAGTACAGAATAAGCCACGTAGTGGCACGGTGATGAGACAGACGGACAGGGTGTCACGAGAAGCACGGACCACAGAGCTGGAGGAGAACAGAAAAGGATAGGCGGAGAATGAAGACTGCAGACGTCTGGCTGGACACACACACACACACACACACAGACACGTCTGGCTGGACACACACGCACGCACGCACGCACGCACACAGAACCTGTCGACCTGACCTAGATCCTCAGGAGGCCCAATCAGCACGTACATAGACATGATGTGAAGGCTAGCATAAAACAGGAGGAGATGAGGAGAACAAGAGGACAGCAGGAGGAGAGTTTAAAGGGGCAATCCACCAATGTAACACATTGAGGCCCCCGTTGGGGTACTGGGAACGAGTTTCGAAAGAATTTGGTGCAACTTTCCAATATAATCTGTGTAATTAGATTGTGTTTACAATAGGTGCCACCGATAACACGTTTTGCATCACTTTGCTACGTCGTCCGTTGGCGGAAGGAAGAGGATTTTGACTACAAGCTGTTTTCGCAATCACACCGGTTATATTGGAGAGTTGCACAAAATACTCAAAAAGACTCGTTCCCACTACCCCAACGGGAGCCTCGGTGTGTTGCGTGTGATCGGCGGACCGCCCCTTTAAGGAACTGCATGCAAAGCACGCTGAGGAAGGAGACCGATGGCTGAGTGCTGCTGCATCTAATTTGCCGTGGCGATGGTCAGGACAATGGACATATGGTACCACGGACAATATGTATCACGGACTATATACGAAACGGTGCCCACAAAGACAAATGCAGTGATCTTTCTTCATGGATTCTTGCATCTCTCGACATAATATTCACATGCATATGAAAAGGTATCCTATTCAATGCTAAGATGATGGAAGCATCTCTTTGCTTCCCCCTCTCTGGCTCTACCTTGAGAGGCCAACATGGCCCCTGCCGTCTCGTGGAAGTCCAGCAGCTGCTGCAGGAACAGGATGGCCTGTGAATGAGAGAGAGACATAGAGACAGAGAGTGGGAGAGAGAGAGAGGGTGAAAACATGGACCAGATCCACTTCACTCTATTTGACCAGGGTAGTGCTGTTCACTACGTTCAATTAGCTGTTGCCCAGGAGTCTCCATCTGGGCTTGAGGAAGTGACACAAACAGACAGAGAGAGACACACACACAAAGACACACACACACACACCTGGCTGCTGGTGCCGGCGGACCCTGGGGTGCTGGCCTCAGCGATGACGTACTGGGTGTGAGGAAGAGCCATCATCTGGATCTCAGAGGCTGCAGGGAAACA
>OOFB01023178.1:58441-71058 GCA_900323305.1 Trachyrincus murrayi
TCTTTGAGTGTGCTTTATACTGCTTCATACTGTGTGTGTGTGTGTGTGTGTGTGTGTGTGTGTGTGTGTGTGTGTGTGTGTGTGTGTGTGTGTGTGTGTGTGTGTGTGTGTGTGTGTGTGTGTGTGTGTGTGTGTGTGTGTGTGTGTGTGTGGATGTGTCTGTCTGCATGTGTGTGTGTATCTGCGTGTGTGTGGATGTGTCCGTCTGCATATGTGTGTGTGTATCTGTGTGTGTGGATGTGTCCGTCTGCATGTGGGTGTGTATCTGCGTGTGTGTGTGGATGTGTCCGTCTGCATGTGTGTGTGTGTGTATGGATGTGTGTCTGCGTGTGTGTGTGTGTGCGTGTGTGTGTGTGTGTGTGTGTGTGTGTGTGTGTGTGTGTGTGTGTGTGTGTGTGTGTGTGTGTACGTACCCTGGTTGCGTCCGTACTCCACCAGCCAGCCGGAGATGCGGATGATGTCCTGCAGCACGGCTTCAGGCAGGTGCTCCAGCAGCACTTCCTCCTGGACCTCCAGCTCGTCGTCCACGGTAAGGGCGTCCAGGATCAGGATGGGGGGGACGGGCTTACTGTAGCGGGTCAGCAGGTTGCGGAACTCTGCCTCCAGCAGCTCCTTGCCCTTCTCAAACCGGGCTTTCTGTAGAAAAAACAAAAGGCAACGTAAACACAGTTGGTTGTTGTCGTCAGGGGGAAATTTGGCTTACATTTACATTTACATTTAGGGCATTTAGCAGACGCTTTTATCCAAAGCGACTTACAAGTAATTAACTATTTCAGGGACATTCCCCCTGGAGCAACTCAGGGTTAAGTACCTTGCTCAGGGGTACAATGGTGGATCGAACCCATGACTCTCCGGTGCTCCGTCTGGAAGCACTGTTCCTTACCCACTAGACTACCACCACCCCTTCCGTGAGGTTGAGGATTTCAATGCAAATACGCAGGAGGATGCTACTAGCATTTGCCTGAGAGTACAGGATATCGGAACAGATGCTTTTTTTCAAAGCTACTTACAGTGGATTTTGTGATGGGTTATTATCTCATTAATGAGCAGATACCACCTTAACCACAAGACTATCCTGCCCCAAGTTTTAAATTTATGAGTGAATAGTTAGATCTTGAAAAGAAACATGTTTAACAAATACAGTATTTACAAAGGAATTTCAGTGGAAAGGATTAAAACCCATAATACTGTACCACTGTGTTGAGTTCAGGACTGTCTGGGTTGTTGTCCTGGAAGTATTCCACTGCTTTCTGGATCTTGGCAATACAGGCAAGGTATTCCTCCAGTCTGCCCGTTGGCCTGGATCAGACAAATTGACATTGTCTTAGAATCTAGCTTACTCAATAAACCGCCAACGATTCCAACATAGCATAACAAAGCAGTCAAGACATATTCTCACCCCTCTCGTATGATCCTGTCGGTGTCTTTCGCCACGTGGTAGTAGCTGATGACATGGTCCATGCAGGACAATGTATTGTCCACATTCTCCTGCAGTCGTTGCAAGTTCTCCGTCTGCTTGTGGACCGGGATGATGGAGTTCTCCAACTGCATGAGACGGCTTTCGAATGATGACAGAATGGAGACCTATGTGAAAAGAAAAAGTATATGATCGAGCAAACATTAACGTTATTGTGAAACAATTTTGTCTTGTGCTGTTTACTGTTGGTCAGTTTGTGTGTGTGTGTGTGTGTGTGTGTGTGTGTGTGTGTGTGTGTGTGTGTGTGTGTGTGTGTGTGTGTGTGTGTGTGTGTGTGTAGCGGTTTCAACATAGTGTCGTGTTGTTCTTCTCATCATACCATTCCTTTAGTCAGCTGATCACTCTTCTCAAGGTTTTCTCGGATGAATGACAACGTCTCTTGCTCCTGTAGCACACAGTAGGCAGTCAACGACAAACCAAAACGCAGGCAAGGAATAAGAACAAATATGTTTAATTGCATGAGTAAAACATTTGACAACAATGCATATTTACAGTAAACGCTATCTAGACCGCTATCTAGCTAGTTAACGATTCATGACACTTTTATTTCCGACCTGTTTCAGTTTCTCCTCGATCTCCCTTTTCCTTGCGGATGCATCCTCGGTTGGGATCATTTTCAGCTTTCGAAGAATATTGCCATTAAATGATGACAAACTGCGTTAAATATAATCGCAGACGCCTTTAATATTCCAAACAATGACCTCCTGAATTTGCTGTTGTTGAGGAAACTGGTCTCTTCCGCATCCGTCTTGTGAGTAGGCATCGGTACACCAAAGACGCCATCTTTGTTGTGGCAAAGAGATTCTATTGGATAAAGCCAAAGCTCTCGGATCTCTGGTATTAGATTTGTATTCGCATAACTGTAATGATTAAGTGTATGTCATTTAATCTTACCTTTTGATGGACTGTTGTCATAGCTTGTCATGTATTTTCCCCAAAAATATGCTGTCTAGGCTGAATGTCTCAGTATTTGTCATATACGTTTTGTTATATTCAAATAATACAGTATGAAATAGTACCACTCTCTAACCACCAACGAAATATTAAATTTGGTTATAACCATTTGTCCTCCTTGTTAAAGCAAAAAAATCATTGATTTTTAGTTCTATGGATTTTGTACAATTTACTAGCACTACATAGGCCTCCTAAAATCATTATTCTAACCTGTAGTCTATTGATAAAGAAAAACAAAGACATGGTAACAGTTGGGAAAATTGTATAAATGTATTTACCCAATGAAGGATGTTCCACACAAGTCTCTTCACATAGTTATTTACAAATACATTGAACACAACATTACATTGTTACAGCCCTCTGTACAATACAAAGCGTGTAAAATATTATTCCGACCATTCATTGAGGAAGACGCAATGTAGGCAAACACTCAAAAACAAGACAAGGGAGGATGTCCTGTCATTGCAACATTGGCAGACACTTCGCTAGGTAATTAATTAATGATTAGTAAATAATAGGGATAGCATTTTTCAAATCAACAGACCGAAGCCCCAATGCACCAGAACTAGAAAACAAAACACAGACACCACATCCTTTCCAGATCCAAGAGCTGTCCCGGCGCTGTGGTCTCCAAACAAACTTAATATCTTCCTTCCTTTGTTGAAATTAAAACCACCACTTTTACACATAATGGAAATCTGAAAACATTTGCACTCTTTGCACACTTGCAGTTGCACATTCAATCCCAACAGCTTATAAAGTCTATGCTATAGTTTGATGTATGCAAACATGGTAGAATCGTAGAGCTTCACATCTCCTCAGTTTTAGAGACTGCCTGTGGGGGGAACACGCATTGCATTAAAAAACGAATTAAAACAAGAATCAATGAATGACATTCTTGAATTTAGCAAAAACAAAAAGTCACGGGACCTGTTTGAGAAACTGCCGGCCCAAATAATTTGTAGCCATGTTCTTCAAGTTGGTCTTGCCCCCTACTTTGCATCGCACGTATCCGTACAGGTTGGCCCCTTGTAACACCACGCCCATGATCACCACAGCCTGTGTGTGAGGGACAAGAGAATAAAAAGCTTCCCAAGAGTTGAGCAAGAACATAGCCATCCAATGCTAAACGCTGAACACTTACCAGCCACTTGACCTCAAAGGAGAAGAGGCTGGTGAAGAAGAATATCACCCAGAGGACGGGGCACACCACCAGCCCCAGCCAAAATATCCTTGACTCAGAGTCGCTTGATTGCTGCTTTCCTGTTCCCTAAGGTTGGGAAACGTACATTACAAGATACTGGCACACAATGCAGCCCACTGAATTCAGCTAACCTGAATGGTAGAATATGCAAGTAATGTCCTGTGTAGGACTGGAGAGTGCTAGCCTCGTGAGAGACCATCCAGATATTTAAGTTTGCATTTTGCAATGAATATCAGTCTGACCTTGGCTGGGCAGCAATTGATTTCCGAAAATTGGTGCAGTTTGTTGAAAAAATTCCAGTCAATCAAATAAAATAACTAAGTGATGCTCTTGCTCTCTTCACTCTTAACGAATCCGGTTGGAAGTAAAGCAAAAGCATATTATCCCTGAGAAAAGCCTTCTGTGCAGATTGCTGTTAATCTGCACAGCTCCTTGTTTGTCAAAAACTGAAACTCCCTCCCCCGAGGACTGATACATTTTTATAATTTTGTAGAAACAAAATGTGAACTTGCAGGATCAGGATGGTCTCACAAGGCTAGGAGAGTTCAGAGTTACTATAAAATATCTCAGGTATGAAATACACAGTGATGTCTAAATTCGGGCTAAACAAACAAATAGTTAATTTAGGGCAGATATACACCTTACCTTTCTTGACTCAAACACCCAGTGGTTCTCTCCATTGTCATCCACCTGGTTCCACCACCTTAGACCTACCATCAATCTGCCAGTGATGTTCTGTGAATTGATTATGCACAGTTTTTGTATTTAGGGTTTGCCAGCCAGGCACGCACGCACGCACGCACACAAATTTAATAACAACTGCTTTTAAGATTTTTACGAAGAGATTAAACTGTAGGCCAAAGCTTCTGCTGCCCCTCCCAACAGAAATACTAAACTGTAGTCATCTAGTATCAAAGTACTGATCCATTCCAGTGTCTGGAGTATAAATGTAGATTATTAGCTGGTTTGCAAGTGTTGACATAATCCCCTTTCTTCTTACAGGCGTGCAGCATGCTTTTACATGGAAAATAAATTGTCAATATCTGACACGTTTGAAAAAGTATCTCGATCATGAAGATTATTGTATACTGATACTTCCCGATTTTAGACTGGTATCATTATCAGGACATCCCTTATGAAAAACATTGACATTTTCTTAACTTCTAAGCAACACACAATAAAAGGTGATGTGTCAGACCAGAGTAGTGATATCTCATCCAGTCATGACGTAGTACCTTCACAGTCCAGAAGTCACATGACAGCAGGAGGATTATAGTGACCATACAGCCAATGAAGCTGGGGTTCCAAATAGTACCGAGCAGGTACGCAATGATCGCAGTCACTCGGAAGAAGAGGTGGAAGAACGCTGCTACCGGATGCCTACAAACATACAAAACAGATGTCAGCAGAACCTTTTAATAAACGTTAAAGAAAGCCCTACAGAAAGGGCGACGGTAGAGTGAGTGTATTTGGGCGGAGAGAAAAAAAATCTGATGGAAAGTATTAGATGAGCTGTAAGTAGACGTACCTAATCTTTGATTTCTTTGAGCTCCGTCCAGTGTCATCCTCTGCATCGAACAGGGACACGTCTTCGTCATCGTTGGAGTCCTGGGAGAACAAAAAGGAAGAGAGACCCGACTGTTTGCTACAATAACAACAGCTACAATAGCAACGTTACGCACAATTAACCACAACACGACTATAAAGTCACAGTAAACACGATGATATGTGACTAGGGTAGAGACTAGAGATAACTAGCATGTTCAAACCACTATAGATATACACAACAAAATACACGAATACAGTCGAAGATGTCGCTTATTCGTATTTATTGGAAAGAACACGGAAGATATCTAAACTAACTAGCGAGAATGCTTAGCTTCTCACCTACGTAGATGCCATTATCACGGTACATTTTACGAGTATTGTACTATTAAACGCATTGTTCTATATACGAGGCAACATTAACACATTGCATGCAGATAGCAGATCGTATGAATATAACGAAACTTACTAGTCTCATCATGATGCCTTAACCATGGATGTACATCAGCTACTTCCTGATACGTCACTACATTTGACAACACGGGCGACTCTTGTTCTCTTAAGATTTTGGTTATCCTGTCTTTCAGTGTATCACTCACTGCCACCATCCGGTCATTTTATGAACTGCACTGACACATTTTGGTGAGTTTTTATTTACTATCCAGTCATTTAATGTAAGAGAAATACTGTTAATTATGTACACACATTGGCAGCAACACTAATAAATTATTAAAATTAAAAAAAGTTTGATAACGACTCATTCTGAAATTCATATATTCATTATTCCATTTTTCTCCATTATGTTGGCTCACATTGCTAGCTGTGGTCTAGAATTAGACCCAGCTTTCTTTACACATACCTCTGACCTAGGGGCTATCATCATCCGCACTCTTAACATCCACAGAAAAGCTCACTGAGGATTCAATGTGGTTCAGTATCTCATGGTTATGCATGAGCAGGTCAACAAAGTTATCTGTAGATCCCCCGTTGAGCCCTCTCTGGTCAAATAAGGCCTTGTTGAGGACAACTTTAAGGCCAGTTTGGCCAGTTAAAGTGAGTTGGTTGAAGTTAACATCAATCACTCAAAATCTTATTACAGTGTATGAATAGAACACCCTATTTACAGTACATTTTTTTCTCCCAACATGCTTCCCAACATACAAAAACAGACAACATTCAAAATTGTATAATCTTTATTGATGTCTGAAATGCAGATACAGATCTGGCACCAGATTAACTCAGTAACCCCATTTTACATGTAGCATTTGTAGATTGTGTACTGAATAATAATGAGCTAATGGACACATGTCCCGGAACACGTCTGAGAATTTCCACATCTCATATTCATGAGATTCCCTCTTGTGTCTTTCCCAAAACAGCATTATCTGCTAGTAAAAATAAATAGACATAAAACATTAGAACACAATACAGAAATCAGTAGAAATCAGTAAGACCCCAAGAGATGCTGACAAATGTCCCCCTCTGCAAGTGAGGGCAAAAACAAAAGACTCAAGACTTACTTATAACTCTTTTTATATAACTTTTGAATGCTTATTTGGAATACCAAAAGTACACAAGATAACATGCTTTTCCCTAGATTACAGCAAGTGTTTTCACAATGTGTTCACTATGCATTTTCACAAACTTGATTTGTGATTTTAAATCTACCAAGAGCTGGTTGTAGGTATGGTGCTAGTAGAATGAACAAGACGATTGTGTAGCTGAAGGTTGAAGCACTTCTATTTTCTCCTGCCAGAGCCGCTACCAGACAGGATCATGACCAGTCTTATGAAGATGTTCATCGTGTCCATGTAGATCCCCATACAGCTACAAGACATAGAACATAAAACATCGGTGGTTACTCTCAACAAAGTCGCGATGACAAAGCATCATTTTACTCAATACTATCATTTTAGATAGAAGCAATAAGGCTGAAGCTTATATGTACTTAGCATTTCAGATTCACAGCTACTTACGCGTTGATGGGGTCGTATTTCTGAACGCCGTACAGCGGGTGCGTCTCCGCCCTTTTGATGACCTTCTGCGTGTCGTAGAGGAGGAACAAGCTGAACAGGACCAGGCCACCGTAGACCGCCACCGAGTACAAGCCAGCTCCGAACATAGAGGTGGGGGGCAAGAACATGGAGCCTGGAGGTGGACAAAAAGACGATGGAGGAGAATAAAGAAACATGTTAATAGTCTAGTAGTAGTGGTTATGGTGCAGCATGGTGATAGACTCCCACAAAAGGGTTCCGGGTTCAAACCCCAATATCTGCTGTATACCAAATGCCTAACCCCCTATCTGCTCATTAATGTGCTAAAAATAAAGAAATTAAAGTTGCTTTGCATAAAAGCGTCTGCTAAATGACTAAATAGCAGTAGTAAAAAAAAAGAGTGTCATCAAAAATATTAAGTATGTTAGTGAACCAAGGGGGGAGGGCCTTAAGATGTAATCCTATGATGTTTTACAAACCGATGGAGGAGGCGAACACCACTCCGAAGCCCACCGCCAAAGGCCCGCCCATGTTGAGGAACTTCTCGCTGGGCGCACACATCGCCACGGTGGACAGACCACCGACGATGCCCGCGGTGTACCAGGCGGCCCTCATCATCAGGGGCCCACCCAGGAGAGTCATGGGGGCTATGACGGCACCCATCACACCTTAGGGAATGAGAAATAAATGAATGAGTAAGTGATTTTTTATAGTAATCCAAAAAATATTTTTACATTTGTGCTTATTCATTCATGGAGTAAAAAGTGTACCTCCAAGTATAATTTCTGGCTAGAGTCAAATGCAAGGTTCAAGCTGCTCATTAATCTGTAGTATTTTGAACACCAGTATTTCAGTCAGTAAACTATAAATGAAACATTGTCACAGACAGAAGACAAAAGTGTGTGTGGCTACTGCAGTTTTTAAAGTTATTTGTATGTATACAAATATGAATTATCAAGTCCCTTTTCCAAGATACAGCAAACATCTTTGCACCTCCTGTTCATGTTTGACATTGAAATGATCCTCAACATCTACATTTAACACCCACACCACTGCACTCTATTGGTGATAAGAAGTCACAACCAGAAAACACATCAAGGTTACATACTGACAACATATGCTGTCTGATAAGACAGACTTTTGCAGTGAGTGTTATCTGGAGGTACCTGCATGGAGCATCCAGGCAAGGTGTTTGGGCATTGGGCTGTGCTCGTATGAAATGGACCTGACCAGCATTCCAGCTCCAATCATTGCTGCGAACGTTGCTCCCATTGCCTGAAAAAGTAAGCAATGTGGGAAAGGCATTAAAAAAGAATCAAGAGAATTTAATTGGAATCAAATGCATTACAAGCTGATATTTACAAGGCAAACACAATATTCTGAACATGATATGAAACTGAATTAACTAGTCGCTTCTGGTGAATGTTAAAGCAGACAAGCACAGGTGCAGATTAAGTAGATTATCACAACACGGACATTGTATAATGAACAGAATGTGACTTACAAGCCAGGATCCCCTCATCATGAGACCCATGAGCGCTGGTGTCCGGCTCACTGCCACGGCAGAGAGGGCTGTGAAGCCAACGCTGCCCGCAAAGTACATGTAGGTGGAGTGGATCCTGTCCTTCACGTACTGCGGCCAGATCCTGCAAAAAAGACATAATGATGATGATGATGATAAGAGACAAATAAAAACACACATCCAATGCTGACCAAGCCTGAGAAGCCTAATGATTTAGAATGTACATTATATATGGGTGGTGTAGGTCAATAATTGCGTTAACTTTGTATTGGATTTAGACAGTTTTGAATATAGTATAGAATATAGTTTTTATATAGTTTTTGACTATCAATCTTTTTTTATTAATAGTATGCAGTTAAATTGGATTATTAGTGTTACTATTAATATGCATGATCAAGGGTATAATCATAATTACTACTGTATTGGTTTGACAATGACTGGTTTGTCTTATATCTGTGAAGATGTTTGACAATATTGTGCCCGTTTAAGTTGACTTACACTGCTTTTTCAATGGCACCGATTTGATTGGACATGCCGAGTCCGTAGTAGCACAGCGCACCAAGACCGACAGCTGCTCCTCCAGCCAGGAACATCCTCCCCATGCTGTCAACTACAGACAACGTGACAAGCACGTTTAGTGCCTCACCAAATCCACTTTGAAAATCAGATTCAAATGCATTATGAACTTATGATACAAATAAAAGATGCTTAAAGCATAATGAGGTTTGGGGTGTGTAGTTACCTAGCCAGGATGTAACTCAAATATTGGCGAGATGTTGTCAATAGTTGCTACGTAGATTCAAACATGATAATCCAAAATAGTGTTTTTCTTCCCCTCCACCATTGAGTTACATTGCCCAGCTGATTCGGGTTTTGTTATTTTATACATTGGCCGTTTGTGTGCTAAAAGAGTGAGACCTGTTTTCACCGTGCAATGTAAGTCATTATTTTTGATTATCAAGTTTCAATCTACGGAGCAACTATTGAAGATATCTCACCAATATTTGGAGTTACAGCATGGCAAGGTAACTACACAACCCAAACCTCTACCAAACTTTAATTATGCTTTAAAGATCCAGTGTTACTAGAAGATTGTGGCTCCAACAGTAGGTTTTAAGAAAGACGTGCAGGTGTTTTTTTTTCGTCTGTATTGATTAACACGTCAGTCTACCTATTAAATAAGGGATTTTAATGGTTAAGTGGCTGTATTCACTTTTAATGGCCGTGTCTGTTGCTGGCTCAAAGGCTGCTTCCTTGAGCTGGTCTTTGGTGGTCCTGCCACGACGGAAGCCAAACCTGACCTTGGTGGAATAACCCTAGTAAAAAAAAAAAAGGAGACCACATACACAACAACAAAACATAACCAACATTAGTTTCTTAGTATATAGTTCTTAGTACATACATAATATGATAACGTACCATCATTTGTAGCATCATAAACTATATTGATATTAGATCAGTCTGGGTAAGACGAGTAAAACGAATACAACGTACGTAGACATCCACAGTGGAAATGAAAAGATACCTGATGGTTCCTGAGCAAAGGTTGCCATGTGGGCATCGCCGGGCTTCTCAGTGCCGAAGTGCCCTGTGGCAACAGGGGACGGAGCCCAGCAACCGGGAGACCCCTCAGGCAAGCTAGTCTCGCCACCAACATTGTGATTTGTTCTGGTATCTGTTGACAAACCGACATCAATTAGCAGATGACAACAGAATAGTTATATACCAGATTCCTGTCAAATATACGGTTAGTGAACAATTTCATCTTAAAACTGTTTCGACCCCAAAAGATTAGAAGAACACGTTAAGTAACATTGGCGTAAATACGAAATAACAATCTATATGATATACATGGATAAACATTACACATTATACACGCCATCAAAATAAATTACGTAGTTAAACTGTCAACATAATTAGCTGCGAATTACATACCAACACAAATGAGATACTTGTTCACCTTTCTCGATAGAAGTGCGCAAGATACTGACGCAAATTGCTCCTGCAACCTTCCTGAACAGTCTCGCTGACTACGTCATCACTAATGGACTGATCTTGGGAATTGTAGTCCGTTTGGTACACGTGTGTATTATGTAGGCCTATCGAGAGTAAACGACATGATGACTATAATGTAATATCAAATGAAAATATATTAAACAACATGTTTTGCTTATATTTGTATGTATAATACATATACCGGTAACAATCCAGAAATTGAAACGCACAAAATAATATTGTACACTAGATGGTAGTATTTGCCTCCTTATGTTTTACGTTAAGAATTAGTATAGTAATAGTATATAATCTGCAAAGATATTTTTTATAATTCATATTATACAATATGAAAACAACAAACCATAAAAAGTTAATGTCCATTTTTGGCATCAACACGTTTTAAGAACGAATAAGTCAAGAAACAAGGCACGTTGTGTGAAGGTAGCCTGCATCGACCAACTGCCGTATGTTGTGTGACTAAGTTTCCCCTGTGATTGAGTAAGTTGCAATTGCCGACTTCCCACTCAATTGAACAGGCTCACACCGGAGAGGGGTCGAGAAGAAAAGAGCGGAACAAGACGTAACCAAGACACATTTTCTCTCAAATTTTTATTTATTTATGATTTGAGTATATCGATTATTTATTTGTTAATGGATTTTTTGACAGAAACGACCATTTGACATGGGGATTTGTTACCTTTCTGGAGTCGCACACGCAGGACAAACTTCACTTTAGTGACAGTATCATGGAGGATGTATGCGGTCAGACTCTTTTTCGCAGCAACTTGTTGCGTTGAACAAATAGAACGGTGGGTATAGCCTGATGATTATAACTCTATGGACACATTTCGCCAACGATGTTTATTGTTTGAACACGCTTGCACAAACTTGTCTTATAGGCCTATCCTGAACTTGTGTAGTGTGTGTGTGTGTGTGTGTGTGTGTGTGTGTGTGTGTGTGTGTGTGTGTGTGTGTGTGTGTGCGCACACACGTGTGAGCAAATGTGTCCTATTTTATTTAACACAGGAAATAGCGTGCTACAGTCTACACCCCCCATAGAAATCGAATTACAATTGGTATGGCTGACTGATGTTCAATTTTCCTGTCACAAAGGATTTACATTAAATAACAGGCAGCTATTAATATCATTTGTAACAAGGTGATAAATGGTGCATTCACGGTTTCGTTATGAGCAGATGATCAAATGTGTCTCATGCTTCAGTGATTTGTGAATATTCAAAAATGTCAGCTAATGGTGGTTTTACACAGGACAAGTATTTTGTGTAATAAGCTGATGTAATCGGGGAGGATGCCATATAAATGATGAAACCTGCAACTATTGCTGTATCTTCCTTCCTGCCTTTCATCTCTGAAAGGTATTTGAGAAGAACAAACTTAGATGCATATCTCACCCCCCACAGCTATAGTGTGATTGTTCTAAACATAATGTGTAGAGTATGTATATTAATAGTATGTGTACACTATTTACATTGTCATTTTTAATTTAATCACACTCAAGGGTGACCTATATTAGTATAGGTAGGTCATATTTCACGGCATGTTTTATTGAAGTCAGTGAGAATTGAGGGAAAACATTTTTTTTTTAAAGATGCTTCATCGTAGCGCATCCATGGTTTCTTCAGATACACTGTCAGCGTTTTCCAACAAAATAAAAGTAATTGGTCTGCAGGGAGCTTGCTGTCTCTCCAAGCATACACGATAAGCAACATATTGTAGCTTAGTCAGTGATACCCCTGACGTGTGAGTGATTCTCTTGAGTTCATGCCTCTGCCCCCTTTTGGCCTTTGGACTTTGTAAGAGAGCGTTGTGTTTTTGGCATGCACCAGGGTGGTGAAAGACGGAGATCTAAGATTCCCTCCTTATGGGACAATGAGATTCCCCCCCCCCCCCCCCCTCAGTACACAC
>OOFB01023197.1:2574-12649 GCA_900323305.1 Trachyrincus murrayi
AAAAAAACCCCCCCGGGCCCCCCCCCCCCCCCCCCCCCCACACACACACACTTCCCCAAGTCTAGCATGTATGAAGCGGTATTTGTGCACGCCCCTTATGGAAACACCAAGCATGCCAAGGGTAACACATGGCATATTCGTGTGAAACAGGGCTGTTGTTTTTCCTCTGAGACGCTAAGGTAGGCATTAGGAAACCCAGATGACTTTACACTTGCTTGGCGAGATTAAGGCGCAATAATTGTACCCTCCATTAGTGGGAGTCAAGACGTTTTGTCTAGACACTGCAATACAGACGGAGTGTGGAACTGCCGTCGAACTGGAATCCAACGGTCCAACACGTCCAAAGTTCCTTTGGCCACAACAACAAAATGACCACTTGTTTTCCAACTCAACTTAAGTTAACATGACTTGTGTTTAAAATCCAAAGCTCTTACGACATTTCGATTTTTTGTTGTCTCCCGTTCTATTTACATTTTTTACCATTAGAAATTCAAAGATATGGACGTTGTCCCGGGCAAAACATTGCCAGTGGACATGTTGGGGTGACCTAGGAAAGCATATATAGGGTCCAATTTGACAAAACACTGATTCATTCTTTTGAGTTACAAAGACCCTCTATCCATAATATTCTACTCCTCTGGACCAACTGCCACTTCGACCGAATTTGGCCGTCGTGATTCGATTGGGCATGGCTGTTCGGGGCATGACCTCCGCAAGCAATACCCCCTACTCCTTTTCCTGGTTCCTAACCCAAACCCTTTGTGTGTGTGTCCCTACCCCCCCCCCACCCCCCTCCCGGCTGAGATGTCTGCATTAAGTCAGCCCGTATTTCAACTTAACATTGAGTAATGAGACACTTATTTACATTTATGTTGAGATGGGGGGCATGGTGAAAAAGGCTGAGAGCGGGTTTAACCTGGTTAGTGGATAATGAGGGGGTCATAATGACATCGCTGACTTCACAAACCCCTCCCCCCCCCCCCTTTTTACCCCACCAATGACTGTCTCTCTCAATGGCACGTTATGGTTTGAGACGCTGGAGCAATTTGACAATGATACTCTGTTTAAATTGCCACACAAAGGGGAAGACCCCAGCCTCAGCCAGACCACCAGTCCCGAAAACAAACTCTACATTACAGAGTATTTTTTGTTGAATCGTGTCGGCTTGAGTCTAGCATCTAAAAGGTAAGTTCATAGGTAATTTGGTCACCTTAGCATCCACTATTAGTGGTGTTGGATTATTGCTCTGTCCCTTGACACCTGCATTGTTCTCTCAGTAAAGGCAATTTGAAATTAGATATATTTCAATATATGTATTTCCTGAATGAATAAATTAACCTTTAAAAATAGGACAAATGTCCTCACTGGATTTTCTTTCAGAAGCATTTTTCCTTCCATAAGAAAATCTTTTTTTTTGTCGGACAAATTGATTTTCTTTAAAATCAACATGGAATATGAAATGTTCACAGTAGACATCACCCAAACAGTTTGAATATATTTCTGTAGCAATTTCCGGCAGTAGCTCTCATGCAAGAAAAAAATCATCCATTCCTCGACTTTCTATTTGTACACACAATAGATCATGAATGTATCACAAAATAGCGATTTGAGTTTCCACGACTGAGGTTATCTCACAAGGAGATGTGTTTGGCTTGCTAGCCGTCTGCACTTGAATTCTTTGCACATGAATCGTTAAGATTTCATTCCATCTGTGGTAGCTGACTAGGATTGCAAATAAAAACAATGTCAACCTTTTGTCCTTCCGTCTCTCACTTTGGTTTTGCACGTCTCTCTTGGAGGTGTGAGCGAGATCGAGAAAAGCAGGGGTGTGATCGAGGGGGTGAGATATTGTTGGGTTGGGTGCAGCGTTGGGTGCAGCCAGTTCAAAGGCTCGGTGTACCATGTCCTATTCCTGTTGAGGGGGGCTGCGGGAGCCGAATACATTAACACGGTGCTACTTTCCAAAGAGTGGAAACTCCTACTTCTTCTTTTTTTGGTTTTGTTGGAAAACAAATAATAAAATGGCAAACATAATGAATAAAAAATCAGGGAGTCTTGGAGGAAGAAAAAAAAAAGGGTCAGAAGAAAAGACATGTGAATGCAATACGCTGACATATTGCACCTGCTGTATGATTTAACAAGCGAGACAGGGAGTCGGCCGAGTCCCCCTGCAGCACTACAACAACAGAGTGGTCAGTATAGCGTCGTCTTGGGGGGCCAACACAGGACCCCTCTCCTCCCCACTTCTGTTAATCAACAGAAATGCTCAGCCTCCAAGTCTGTCCTTTTCCCCCCACATTTTAAAACGAGTCTAATGGCTCATAAAAGTTGGGGGGGCTATGATGTGGATTTACTTGGTAGCCCAATTTGGTAAACAAACAGGTTCCTTAAGTAAATTAGATCAGGGAAGGGGACGCATTCGTCTCCGTGAGGACGCGCGGGGGGACAGGAGAGTGTGCAGACTGACATTTAGAAACGAAAAAAAAAAGAAACAGATGGAAACGTCACTCTTTCTTTCTCTCTTTCACAGGCTCACACACTGTCTCTGCCCTCTTAATTTTATCATTATTTTCTTTCTTTCGGTCTGTCAGCTCAAACCCTGATGTGTGTGTGTGTGTGTGTGTGTGTGTGTGTGTGGGCGTGTGCGCGTGGTGTGTGCGTGCGTGTGCGTGTGCATGCACGTGTGTGTATGTGTGCATGAGGGACACATCATCTCCCAGTGCCTGTTTCATATCAGGGCTGAGCTGATCTATCAATGACACAGCTGCCTTTCGTCTGCCCACTGTATCGTTAAATTGCACTTTAATTAAATTAGGGCCGGCTAATTATGAGGGCCTAAATCAATCAGCGGGTCAATAGCAGAAGCCCAAAGCGGACGGAGGACCAAGCCCAGACCAGGACTATACCCAAAACCCCCCACCCACCCCATCAATAACGGGTCCAACGAGGGAGGCCATCGCCCCGGGAGAAAGAAGGAGGTTCAACGGGCTGGGGACTATGTCAGAATCCAGTTAGCCAGCAGTGATACCCGCGCTGAGGCTCATCCAGAGCACTGGGTGCACTGCTCACATCCAGGGATAACGTTGTTAAGGAATGTCTCACAGAGACGTCCAGATAGGGCAGCACTAGCAGCATTACGTTAGCATTAGCTTACTTCAAAGCAGCCTCAGGAAATTGTATTAGAAACAAGATACAAAGAGAGACTTGTGGCAGCCTCGTGAGCACCTGTCTGGGGTTGGATGAGGAAGATCTGGCCGGATAATCTGGGGGCTTGGTGGTGTTTTTTGGTGGCTGGGAGTGGAGATTTTGGTGGGTGAGGGTGGGGGTTTAGCTGGGTGGTGGTGGGGGTGAGGTTTTGGTTGCTGGAGGTGGAGGTTTTGGTTGGTGCTAATGGGGGTTTTGGTAGGGATAGAGGTGGGTCTTTGCAAGGTGGTGACAGGGATTTTGTGGTTTTGCTGGGTGTGGGTTTTGGTGGGTGGGGGTGTGGGTTTTGCTGGGTAGGAGTGAGGGGGTTTGGGTGGGTGCAGGTGGGGTTTTCGAGGGTGCGGGTGCTCCGTGGCAGGCCTCCATCCTTTGTCTTTAACCGTGCGTTACAAGAGCTCCCATGGAGCTTTTCACATATTAATCATCGTTCTCTGCTTATTAAGTGGGAGGACAGTCTGCTTTCCATGGCTCCCAACGTTTAATCCATCTTTCAAACTGTGAAGGTCACTGAGCGAGCGTTAAACATCCCTCCGTCCAAAATAATAGCCTGCATAACAATGAGAGACAGCAGTATTGTAAATTCTGATTGTAAATTAGGGTTTTCTTTTTTCTTTTCTCTTTGGGGGGGGGGGGGGGGGGGGTACTTTTGGGAATTCTCAGTGTCTGCTCTGGAAAATGAAAGTGAGAATCAAATTCTCTTTGAGCAGCAAAACAGAAATTCTCTCTCTCGCTCTCTCTCTCTCTCTCTCTCTCTCTCTCTCTCTCTCTCTCTGAGTTGTGCTCTGAATCCAAACTTTGACTGCAGGAAGAGGAATCAAAAAGCCACTCCTCTTTAATCTCCACAAACCTATTTGCACACCAATTTCAATTTCATTTTCATTACATACTTCTAATACATAATATGGTGATGATCCTGGTACTGTAATTTAAGCAAAGCCGGATGTTTTTCCACAGACATGACAAGAACTAAGATGAATCCAGTGTGCTTCAAACCTTGCAGCCATAACCTTTAGATGGCAGCAAAATCCCCAACGGTCTCAAAATGTGAAGTGAAGTTTTTCTTTAGAGGGAAAAACATCTACTACAGAGGTCTAGAGCAGGAGGTAAGGGGGCATAGTGGGGTTCTGGTGGGTGCAGGGGTGCAGTGGACAAAACACTGACTATATTAATTGGTAATTGGGGGGGGGCTGAGATTCAGACACACGGTTAAGCTGTGGCTGCTGCGGTTAAATGAGGACGAAGCAGAGAGGTGGTGTGTGTGTGTGTGTGTGTGTGTGCGTGTGTGTGTGTGTGCGTGCGTGTGTGTGTGTGTGTGGCGTGCGCAAAAATGTATGTGTGCGTGTTTTAACCCAGAGTGCAACCAGGATTAGACACAGAGACGGTAATACGATGAAAGACCTGTGGGATGAATGATATATTTTTTAAACTCAAAGATGTGATAAGCAGGCCTGATGTGATAAGCAGGCCTGCTGTGATTTCACATCTCATCACAGCTCAACGTCTGAAGAACAGATCAAAGGATTATCAAACGTGTAATGAGTACAAGACAGATGGGGAGGATCGCTTATAAACTGTAAGGCAGATAACACTGTAGCGTACCTGGTGGCACACACGCACATGCATTAACACACACAGATGCACAAAAACACACACACACACACACGCACAAACACACACATGCACAAACACACACACACAAACACACACAATATCACATACATGAACACACACCAATGCACACAAACACACACACACACAAAAACGTGTGTGGATATTTTCTGTCAGTCACACGCACACACAAACAAGCCTTTATACCTACACATTAGGTATAATGGCCCACCTAACTATATGCACCCACATAGTGTGCACACAACCCCATACACACTCCAACAGTTTCACTCACACACACACAGCTAGAGTGGTGTCCTACTATAGATATCAAGGTCTTTGCTATTCCACACACAGCGTGGATCCGGTACCGTGGCAATAGTGTGAAGCGCCGTTGTTCCTTGGTGATGGGACCGTCCAGGGGTCCTATTCAACACTATACAGCCCCTGTATCCCTCCCATACACCTATAGCAGAACAGGGGGAAAAGATAGAGAATATAGCACCACCCCAGGGGAGGGGACCCAACCGGATTCAATAGCATTTTTCTCTCCCGGAACGAGACCATTACAGCTCTTTGGGCTGTTCCCAAGTCAATGTGTGCCCGAGTCAATGCGGGGGCACTTAGACAGCGCTTTGCAGAGGGATTGCATGCGTGTGAAAGGGTCACCTTTGAATAGATAGCACACTTAGAGACGGGTGTTATGGCGTGTGGTATTAGCCTACAGCTTCCTGGTCGGCTAGGTCGCTGTGGCTAACCTCTGACGGGTTGACAACTCAGACACTGAGCAGGGTGTCTTGTCAGGTATTCTCACATTTGGCAAACATTATTCATACAAATGTAATTCAGTGAGTCTGTCTGCAGCAACATATGTACATATTCTTGAGGAGTGTGAAAATAAGTACAATGACAATGAGCAACAGGTACTACGCCTGTACCTCGACACTAACACGTTAAAATGTTAAAAACGGACAATGTTGCTTTCCTCGTCGTCTCCGGCAAGGAATAAGCAAGCAAGAGATACAACGTCAAATACAAACGTTGGGTCTGAATAGAACAATAAAATAAAAACATCAATGCAGGCTGGGATTAGCGGAAGTTGGTCACATATTTCCAGGAATCAGAATCAGCCTCCTCTCCTTCAAAGAGTCGACGTCCCCAAACGCGTTTTAAAAGTTAAGCGCTGACGTCGCTGTTTTACAGCTGCACCCGGGCTGTGACCACTTCTGTTTGACGAGCCATGCAGATATAATGGAGGGGGTCCCCGTTGGCGGAGATAGTGGTGCACTCTGAGCCTGCCCTCCCTTTAGCTATTTACATTCGACCGGGGCCCAATTATACCTTTCTGACAGCAACTTAAAAACATCGGGCGACCTAATGGTGCCTATAAAAGTAGAGCCCATTTTGGAGCTGGAGCTCGTTGTACCAGAGTGGACTCATTTGGGGCTTCTCTGCGGGGAGTGGGACAGTATAATAAGAGAGAGAGAGAGAGAGAGAGAGAGAGAGAGAGAGATAGAGAGAGAGAGAGTTATAGTAATCAAGTAAATAGGAGTGAATTGCATACTCACTGAGGGGAAATCAAATACTGTCTATCACAGGAAGTCAAGCTTGTGCTTCTGTGGTGAGCAGGATGAACCAATGACGAGCCTATTTGTGCCGGATAAGTGAGGCTACGTTGCAGCCGGAATAGCCTCGTGTATGGAGCTGATTTTAGTTTTCTCTTGTTCCTTGATTTTCCTCTCCTTATCAGGCCGCCATTTCTGCCCATTAAGTTCTCCTCCTCCTCGCCGCGTTTGATTGCCTAATTACATTCAGGTGTTGACAACTGATAGCACTAAGATAAAATCTGTGACATACTGGAACGGCCTCCTTCAAGACACGCACGCACACGCACGCACACACGCACGCGCACACGCACACGCACACACACTATTAGCGGCTTGTCTCCACGCCCTGAGAGGTGTTATATTTGTGTCCAGTCTGTGTCTGGAGTCTTGTTTTGGGCATGGCTAATTCCTCACAGCCTGTCAGCAGAACAAAGCATGCTCTCTCTCTCTCCTGCACGCCTCACTCCCTGTGTCGAATGGGTAAAATGCCTGTAACCACTGACATCTTTCTATCGCACAGGTGAATCTATTATAGGCATACATGCGACAAAGATACAGTCCGAGCAAAAGTGCTTTTACCCATTGAGAAACCGGTGTTAGAAACGGGAGAGCTTGGTTCTTCCCCCGGTTCTCCGCTGTTCTCGGTCGCCGACACGACCAGTTGGCACCCTGCAGGGAATCCTTTCTCCCTATTCCCAGAAGTCATTACTGTCTTGGGCTAAGGTGCCCTGTGATTTGTGGGTAATGAGCTGGCACCCCCTGCCCGTGTTCAATTATTCTCATTGGGAAAGTGATTTCTCACTCGGCAGAGCGAATCAGGGAGGGCACACGCTGACTCTAATCGGAAATTAACACGTTCACCACCGGCCGGCCGCGTGGAAAGGAGATGTCTCGCTGACAACAGCACAACTGGTATATGGGGTGCTAAAGGGGAGAAAAGGGTAGAGAGAGATAGAGATAGATAGGGAGAGAGCCGTGGACGGAGATGAAAGGGAACCCATGGACTGAAATGGAAACAGCCACTCACTTCGTCATTACACCTTCATCTCCAAGAGTGGAACAAAAAAATACAAAACATTTGGTCTATCTTTGTGATAAACCATGCTATTGAGAGGGAGCAAAACAAAAATGTTACCTATTTAGAAATTCAAGCGACAGTATAGTGAAGAGAAATTCCAATAATTGTAGCAAAACAAAAACAGACGCCACGGCCAAACCAGATAAGAGAATGAACACGTCAATGGCTACTATCGACAACAACCTTCAAACTCTTCAAAAATAAAACGACGAACAAAAGCAGCAAGGACAAGAAAAGTTACGAGCGGGAGAAGCAAAACAGACGTAGCCTTGTGAGACTATGCTGATGTTCACATTTGAGTTCCGCAATGAGTATCAGTCTGGCCTCGGCTCAACGTAAGGCCTCACGTTGTTCTAAAACCTCCAGCCGAGCAGAGTGACGGCCGTGAACTTGCCGAATCCGGTTGGAAGGAAAGCAAAAACATCTGAGAAAAGCTTTCTGTGCAGATTTCTGCTCGTCTCTTAACATCGTTATTGAGTCTATCTTTGATTGCTCCACTTTCCTTGGGCACCGCCATTGTTTTTTTTATTCGGCAGACTGCGGCGCTCGAGTGCTGATTGGTCCTGGCGTTTTGCAATTTTTTGAAAAGGCTTTCAACGGGGTCGAAGACGGACCAATCTCCAGAATTGAAACAGAATGTGGATAGTCTCACGAGGCTATACAGATGCACTTCCACACAAGAAGGCAAGTAAATAACAAAATATATATAAATATAGAGTGTGTTGTATGTGCATTGCATCCTGGTTCCCTAGCCAGAGGCCTGCTCAAAGCGATGCAGTCCTTGATTTGTGTGTGGTCGTGTGTATGTGCGAGTAGCACGTTGCTTTTCAATTGTTAGACAGTTAGACAGTAGTTATCTCACCAATTCTAATTTGCATCCACACTCAGGTGTTGTGTGTGTGTGTGTGTGTGTGTGTGTGTGTGGTGTGGGTTTGTGTGTGAAGGTGAAAAGAGTTTCTTACTGAATGTTAACATCTTGAGGAAAGAAAAAAACAAAGAACACCAAAGCAAACAATGGTGGACAATCTGGTGGTTAAAATGGTGGTTAATCTCCTCTATTCTCGTCATGTTATTACAAGGGTCTCCTCTTTCTCTCTCTCCCCCCCTCCCCCCCTCTCAGACACAAAGTTTAAATGTGACTTTTTTCCAGGAGTGTTTTTTTCCTGCTGACAAAGATGTCAAGATAATAATGAGATGTTAAACAGCACAATTTTCATAATTACTAATTATCATCCATTATCCCCACTGGGGAAATTAAATAGCTCAAGCGGTTGGCTAATAAACTGTGTGTGTGTGTGTGTGTGTGTGTGTGTGTGTGTGTGTGTGTGTGCGCGCACGTGTGCATGTGATGAACAAAGCATTTACTACCCCTGGTGCTTCTAAAATAATAAAAAAGCACAATAAAAAAAAATGCATCAACAGACACACAAAGACACACACACACACCTCCTGCAAGTGCATTGTATCCGTATATCCGTATCTTTCCTTTATACCTCCACATAAACAACTCCCATCCTACACTGTCCCAGTCCAGCTCCATCTCCCCACCTCGGGGTGTAAATATCGGGCTGTGTGTGTGTAGGTCGTCCCGGGGTGGGGTCGTGGCTGTCCATTATCCAGGACTAATGGACTGAGACAGTTCCAGACGGCTGGACCATCTTCACTGTGGACAGACGGCGGGGCCTCTGCCACCAAACTCCCCACACGTCCAGGCAGACAGGTGTGGGTCTGCTCAGAGAGCGTGGCTGTGATGGATGGGTGGGTGGGTGGATGGGTGGATGGATGGGTGGGTGGGTGGATGGATGGGTGGGTGGGTGGATGGGTGGATGGATGGGTGGGTGGGTGGGTGGACGGATGTTTGGCTTGATTGCTTGATGGATGTATAGGTGGAGCCATGGATGGACGGACAGACAGACAGACGGGTGGACGGACTGATGGATGGAGGGAGCGAGGGAGAGGAGAAAAGAAAACAGCAGGTGGTTTTGATGAGGATGGATGGAGTGAGGCAAAAATCGACAGGAGTGCAGGAGAGCAGGAGACAGATGGGGTTGGGACGAGAGACCTGGACGAATAGACGGGGGGGGGACGTAGAGAGAGAGATTGAGAGACAGGGGGAGGTTGTGATGGTGGGATGAGGAAGAGGAGGAGATGACAGGTGTCGGGGGGGGGACAGCACTAAGGAATGTGTAATTAAGCACAGGTCCAGTGCAGCAGCTGGGCAACAAAAACAGGAGCCAAGGTCAGAGACACTGTCTGCCTCTGCACCGTATGAATCTCTCGTTCATCCATAGAAACAACAAGAGAAACGTTAACTTAAAGCTTCAGCTAACCTAGCCTCGACGGAAGAGCCCTCCCCCCGAAACGAAAAGGAAGCCACTCTATTCTGTCAGGGGCAGCGCGACTGTGGTTAATTAAGTAAGGAGCGAGAGAGAGAGATAGAGAGAGAGAGAGAGAGCGAGAGAGAGAGAGAGAGAGAGAGAGAGAGAGAGAGCGAGAGAGAGGAAACGACTGGAAAGAGAGGGCCTGCCGGAAAACTTCAGGAAGGGAATTTGAAAGTCTTAGAACGAGGGGGAATGGG
>OOFB01023233.1:11549-24897 GCA_900323305.1 Trachyrincus murrayi
AATTAGGTACTTTGTAATTCACTGATTGTGTAGAAATATTGACCAAACGATGGCTCTATAGAGAGGAGTGCTGCTGCCCGACGGTTTTGCTTGGCAGCCCCGTCTCCTGGGCAGGTATACGCCGCTAGACACACGGGACTCATACCGTCTCCTGGGCAGGTATACACCGCTAGACACACGGGACTGATACCGGTGATCACGTCTTTAGTTCACCCGTCTACTGGGCTGGTATACACCGCTAGACACACGGGACTCATACCGTCTACTGGGCAGGTATACACCGCTAGACACACGGGACTCATACCGTCTCCTGGGCAGGTATACACCGCTAGACACACGGGACTCATACCGTCTCCTGGGCAGGTATACACCGCTAGACACACAGGACTCATACCGTCTCCTGGGCAGGTATACACCTCTAGACACACGGGACTCATACTGTCTCCTGGGCAGGTATACACCGCTAGACACACGGGACTCATACCGTCTCCTGGGCAGGTATACACCGCTAGACACACGGGACTCATACCGTCTCCTGGGCAGGTATACACCGCTAGACACACGGGACTCATACCGTCTCCTGGGCAGGTATACACCGCTAGACACACTGGACTCATACCGTCTCCTGGGCAGGCATACACCGCTAGACACACGGGACTCTAACCGGTGATGCGTTTTTAGTTCCCCGTGTCAGATCGCTCTAATTCGGAGTGTGAATATCCAATATCTTTCAAAAAGACTTTCAAACTACATAAACTGCTATTGAGATGTGTGATTTAATACACCACCACAGTAGCGCTATGCTGCTCTAAGTTTCACATTATCCTGCTTCAAAACTTTGCCAAAATACATATTCAACATTATATCAAATGTATTTATAAGATGTCGTAAAAATGACTACAAAACTATTTTCGATGACACTATTTTTGTAATCGTTTATGGAGTACTCGTGTACTTGTGTACTCGAGTACACGTTAGCACCCCTAATGTACACGTTTGCACCCCTAATGTAAATATGCATTCAAAGGGTTTAGTTTTGTATAGTCTCACAACTATTATCTCACAGGTTATTAACAGCCAACACAAACCCGGCCAGCACTAGTAAACAGTAAAAAAGTGTCTAAAGGTTTCAAATGAACACCGTGTAGACTGGCCACTGTAGAAATACACGTATTAAAATCCCCTTCTGAAAGCTTCGTCTACTTGCGCAAATCAGTTTCTCTTCGGTAAAATATCTCCATTCCGTAACAACCGGAAACAAGGCGTAACTCCGCCCCTTCCTTTTTTTTGTTTTCCGGCCCAGGCTCTGTGCCGTCTCCCCCCAGAAGTTCTGCTGTAACATAGTAGGACTACTGGTTAAGTTAGGTTAAGTCAATCAAACGTTCCGGCTGTACCCCCCCCCCCCCCCCCCCCCAAGTCTGATTGAGCGAGTGAGAGTTACGGAAGTGCCTGGTGCAAGAGAGTGAAAGCCTGAACAGCAACATAGCCCCGCCTCTAAATGTAAAAAAAAGAAGTGTCTGCCAGAAGGCATTTTTTACATTTTGATATTGGCCGGGGACTAGCTCAAACGAGGGTGTTTGGTTTCCCTTTAACCACTAGACTACCCTACACCATATTATCTATTGATTTTCCCTCCCTCCCTGTGGTGCATCCACATTGCAGTAAATACTTCGCAATAGATGTATACCAATGAGCTGTTGTGTCCCTGCAGCCGATATATCGGGTGTGGACTGGATGGTGCGTCATGGCCGCAGCCTGGCCCTAGCCAACGCGGTCAAGTCTGCCCCCGAGCAGCTGTACGCAGATGAGTACAGAGACGTCGTGGCTGAGACCATCCTCACCAACGCCACTGCAGACAGGGTAAGTAGGGCAACCATTAGAAGTAATATTATTGTAATCGCATTTATTTTACATAGCACATTTGAAATGGGATTCACTGGATGCTTTGATAATTGGAATTAAGTATACTGTAGTGGAATTACTATACTATGGTTGAATTGGTTGTTTGCAAATGAAGTGAAATGGAGAACGTTAAGCAGCAGTACTCTGTTTATGTAACTGTTTGGAACCAAATGTTCAAGAAAGAAAAATAAATATATTGGTATCGATCCGTGTTGTTTAAAAAGATATATACTTTATCACATGATATTAAAGGAATAATACAACACTTTGACATCGTTATAAAACAAATATTAGTGATGTACGAACCCCAGGTCCTATTTTACCGCTTTGTGTAGTATTTCACTTTGCCGCGGTTAAACTCGAATTTCCATAGACACTGCTCCGCTGCACGGAGACACAGCTGCAGTAGTTACAATGGGGTTTAATAGGAGAGTATGTCTTCAAATCGCTGTAGCATCAACCATATCAGATATTAGTTTCATTCCCAAATGACAACAACTCAGGGGTTCTGTCTTAGAATCACTGCATATAAACTTTTTGCAATGTTCCTACGGGGAGAAATCAGTAATTTAGTAAGAGGATACACATTTTTGCCAGGCCAGCAGCCTCATAAATCCAGAATTCACTTCAGCTTTGTGGGCTTGGGGCGTGGCCAGGGCTTGGGGCGTGGCCATGATCTCCGTACAGCTGCCGAGGCGTGGCCTCGTTCGAAGAGGAAACGGCCTGGTAGTCACTGTTAACCTGGTAGTCACTGTTAACTTGGTAGTCACTGTTAACCTGGTAGTCACTGTTAACCTGGTAGTAACTGTTAACCTGGCCGATTTGGCCTGTTCTGCCAGCAGGGAGCCCAGATATGGCCGATGCATCTAGGTTTCGACATGTGACAGCGATTCATTGGATATCCCTTTTTTTCTTTGAGAATAAACTTGATAGCCTCAGCGATAGATGCCGAAATGTTCACCAAAGTATTGGCTATAACTCTGTGAAAGGTTTCTTTTTTTCAGTTTGGGACTTTGAGATTTTCCCCAAAAGCGAGGGGTACACGATAGATATCCAGCACCGAAAAACTCCCATTGAGTGTTCTAGAATGCACCACTGGCTAAGCTAAAGTTAGCTGCGGCAAGCTCAGCTGCGACTAACACAGAATGACTAGCGAAAGTCATTCTGGGTAACGTAGGAAAATAGCACACTGGAGCAGATAGCTGGAAGCCTGAGACGAGCCTTATTAACCTTGCTAGATAGCATCGTATCATTAAAGCATTAGGCTTTGAACACACCATCAACCTCCAAGAAACAGGAAGTAAACAAGGATGTGCAAAATAACAGCTTAGCACTCCACATCCCCAGTGATTTGTATGGTTAATTTCTTGGAAAGCAAAAACATAAGTGTCTTTTAACGTTACAAAGTAAGGAAATAATCTTAAATACCTTTTACGAAGTGGTCACTACACACTCAGGCATTTTCAGATTCGGCTCCTCCAGGCGAAAGAAGCAGATTTGCCAGCCATTTATCTCGCAGTTTTTTTTGCATTTGTCACCTTTTGTGCTGAACAATTTAAAAACTTACTCTCTGTTTTGATCGATTTGTTCCATCTGCAAACAACCTATTAAAACTGAAATAAATAAAAAGCAAAACAATAAATAGAAACATTAAATGTAATGTAACTGAGGGACTAAGTGTGTGTGCGTGTGTGTGTGTCCCTCAGATTCCCATCGCGGCCAGCGGGGTCAGAGCCATGGGTTACCTGATGAGGCATCAGCTCAGAGCAGAGGGAAGCAGCGGCGTGTCCCAGCGCATCATCACACACTTTGTAAAGGTGAGGCGCTTCACCGCATGGTTTCTCAACATGCATTAATACCACCTACAAGCCTTTCTTCCTACAACATATGTCGGTAACTGTAAATACTAAAAAAGATCGCCCTGATCAGATGATGACCAAACCCTCTTGTCTAGTTTATTTGAAATATCTGTGAGGTTTGTTTTAAATATCCGTGGCTCCTTGTGCAGTGTCTGCAGAACCAGTCGAGCGACATCCGCCTGGCGTCTGAGCGCGCGCTGTGGTGGGTATTCCGCGAGGCGGCCACGCCCCCCATGGAGGCCGGCCTCATCAAGCCTCTTCTGAAGACCCTGCTGGACAACACCAAGGACAAGAACACCAGCGTCCGTGCCCAGAGCGACCACACCATCGTCAGCCTGCTCCGCCTGCGCCAAGGAGAGGAGACCATGCAGGTTAGCCCCGATAGCGTTAGCCGCTAGCTCCTACCTCTCGCACCGTTTCTATCGCTGTGTAGTGCGGGACCTCAAGGTTGAAAGCCACTCCCTTCTTGGTGTAGTCCGGTGTTGTGAGCACGGTATTGGGGTTGTTGTCTGACGGTGGTTGTTGTCGTTTTGTTTACGTGTACAGAGTGTCACTGCCATCCTGGACGCGGCCAGTAACGACCTCCTATCAGAATGCCACCGGCGGTCATTGAAGAAGATCGCCAGCCTCCCAGATTCTAATGAAGAGATCGATGACACCATCCTGACGTGATTTATGACACCATCCTGACGTGATCATGATCGATGCAAGCGTACTGAGACAAGCCCTCTTTAGCAAGAGCGGCTTGATTCAAGTGTCATAAATACATACAGAAGTTAATGCAAATCCCAGGCACACACTCAACACACATCGTTTAGTTTTTTGCCATTTATGGACCTTGGACGGTGTCTGAATTGGCTTTCCTTAACATTTATTTACATATTTTTTCCCACACATTGTTTTAGAGTCCATTGAATCCAGGTTTTTTAAATTGAACTTGCTGTTGGAAAGAGATGTCAATTCTTTTTTGGGCGTATCAATGTTATTTCAGTTGGTTATTTTACAAAAATAATTGTGTGAACCAACAAAGACACTGAAAAAAATTAGCACCCCTGTTTTATTTGGACCTTGTGTGTGTTTGTGAGGAGGCAACTTGATATAAAAATAAAATGAAATTCTTATCAGTTGAAACGGTTGTAAAAACGCAATACAAATAAAAACGATCTGATTTCAGAGTTTTGCGGGTTATTCTGAAAACGTTCGTTAGGTTTTGATAGTAAACCTTAGCGTATTGAATCTGCACAGTTGAAGAAAACCACATGTTCAGTACATATGAACTTTAAATCCATTTTTGAAGAGATTTGAACGTAACAGAGCGAAGCCGCTGTGTCGAGTCTGCGCAGTGAGGCCCGGTCTGGTAGTTGGGTGCAGTCACCGCCAGAGAAGGAAGCGGAGTTTCCGGCTATTTGCAGCGGAGGTAGAGGATCGCTGACACCGCGAAACCCTGTGGAAAAAAGCCGCCGGATCGGGGGGTTAGAAGTTTGAGCATCGGTAGCGGTCGTTTTTATTTCATAACCGGTTTGAGCTGTTAAATTACGGGCCGCGGGTTCCAACAGCGAACAGGAGAGGAAGAGCGAAGACGAGGCATAAGGCGGGGGTGACCCACCAACTACCGGCATGGCCAGGGACTACGACTACCTCTTCAAACTGCTCATCATCGGTGACAGTGGTAAGCCGACTCCGGGGATGCGTGACGGGAAATGGGCCTTATGTTTTTTTGTAAGGAAAGCGTAGACTCGGTGGGCCACCGTGTGTGTGTGTTTACGACTTTGTTTACTTGTTTTATGTTTTCAACATTGAAACGACATGTGCATTATAGACCGAGTTGATCGGTTCAGTAGTAACGGGTCGTGATCAGTTCAGGGCGGAGGTTTGTATCGGGGCTGGGCGTCTCAGCCGATCAGGCCGGATGTCGCCTGCAGATCGGGGAACGGCTGTCCTTGTTGAACAGGGTTCGTTTCAATCGCTTTACACCGTCGGTCTTAACACGCATTATAGGTGAAATAACCGAACGCACATTCGCAATTTGGTGGTTATTTCCATGTATATCTGTGTGATTAGCTGGCTGAATGTTACGCTATCATAATATTTGCCATGTTAGCTATGTAGCTAGCGCTAGTTAGCTTGTGGAACTGGCATGTAACTTGTGGATTGTCTACATGCGTTGACTAAGACAGTGCAGCTGATCTCGAAACGTTTTATGCACATTTTTAGTTATACAAAATGTAGTGACTATAGTGGCAATTTTCTCCGAGTGCATCTTTGATCACACTTTCACTATTAGTTGACATGTGACGCGGTGTAATTAAACGAAGACCTAATGGAAATGTATTGATTCATGTTTGTTTATTTTTTTACAACCTCCTACATTGCTTTGTTTTATGGGTGTTAGGAGAATATTTGACGTCTAAACTGTTATGACTTTATAAACGTTCTCCACCCTCGATCTCTTTGTAGGATAAGATTCATTCATTGACAACCATTCATTGACAGTCCCGATCCTGGCACCACCCCATCAGCTGCAGCACAGCCAGTCTTATACACAGGGGCCAGTGTCCCCTCAGCTGCACTGGGCAAGCATCACTGTCTTGACCACTATCCTCCAATAACTACACCCATAGTTTATGCTGAGAATCACCCAACAGACAATAGTATTTATTTGTGTTCTTATCAAGTGGAAAGCCTCTTGGACACTCGCAATTCGACATGTTAGCGTTCTAGGCTCCCGGCAATTGACTTGGTTGTGATCATGTGTGAACACAAGCCAGATTCAAAATATTGTCCAATATTGTCCAACTTTGCTGGTAACGACCAGCAAAGTTTCTGATTGGCACAAGTTGATTTTTACGTCATGAAATAAAGATTTGCCACCACATATCTCGAACATCAATAAGCACTGCCTTTCTGTCAAGTCACAAGGCATTCATAGGTCAAGTCATTGTCATGAAGACAATGTTATAAACAATATAGTCTCCAATCGAATCTTTGGAGAAAACTACTAACTACATGTTACACACATACACACACACCCACCTTTATACAAGTAATGTTGTGGTTTTTATTCCTGGCTTTTCACATTCAAAAGCACTGCCTGCTGAAAAGAGATGTTCTCTCTTCTGCTTTGTAGCCTCAGTGCTATTGTCAGCTTAAACAAAACCTTGCAGGCAGACCACAGCAACTTGAGTGTTTTAACATTGGAACAATCAAACCTGGGCAGCCAGGAAACACAACAGACAATGTCCCTGCTTCTCTCTGAGCCACACAGTTGTCCATGATAACCTGACCACCAGTGGCCTTTAAATGACAGTTGTCATCTCTTCTTTCTCTGCATTACCTCAGGCCGCCTACCTCTTCCTGCATCAGTTTGAATAGATAAAAAAATACGTCATCTTTGTATGGTTGTATGTTATATATGTGTAGGGGTAATACATGTATAACTATTTGTATACTGGTATTTCATTCAGCCTTATCTCTCAGTGAGCAGTGTTTTTCTGTGATCATATTATGTTATATTATATTATGTGCTACTTGTAATAACGACAGACACACACCACTCCCAAACAACTGGGTTCTATTTTCAAGTGTACAGTGTGGCTGCAATTTATGGTAATGCCCTTTTTAATGCATAGTGTCTAATATAATATCTAACACTGATCAGGTCTAAGAGAGACACGTGACATTACCTGATCTGTTTTTAAGAACTCCATTGTAGAGTAGCTGCTTCTAAAAGGCCAGGACAAAGCCTGTGCCTCACCTTAAGCTCAGGTGCGTGCTGTCACTATTAGGTAACTAGAAACCGCGGGTAAAACGAACGTCACTGTAACTCTACTCAATGTTTGGGTGCACAACAGACCCATGCCATATCCGCTCCTGATGTGTATGTGCACAAATATAAACCAAGGCTTATATTTTCTATCACTCACCCTTTTCCTCGTCTTTCTTCCCTTCAGGAGTGGGAAAGAGCAGTCTCCTCCTGCGATTTGCAGACAACACTTTTTCAGGCAAGTTCTCGTATCCCTTCACACCTCAGTCACAAACCTTGTGTGCTGTTTATTTTTCTGGGACTATTTTAATCCTGAATGTGTCTTAAATTTTGTGTGTGTGTGTGGTTTGCAGGTAGCTACATCACCACAATTGGCGTGGACTTTAAGATCCGGACGGTGGAGATCAATGGCGAGAAGGTGAAGCTACAGATCTGGGACACGGCAGGGCAGGAGCGCTTCCGCACAATCACCTCCACGTAAGGAGAACGCACAACACACGCAGAACAAACACATTCACCGTTTCTGAACCGCCAGCACACACACACACACACAAAGCACAAGAGTACAAACACAGACCAACAGCCAGGAAATCAAGTGTGCGCATAAAAAATATTATACATACAATAAGCAAATATATAATGTACAAATAACTATAGATTTGAAAAAGCATTCTGTGCACCATTACATAGGATGGCAGCTTATAGAGGGGCAGACTAGCTTGGTGACTGATAAACAGATGCTAATTACAGATGTACAAAGGGAGACTCCTGGTCTCAAAGTACTACATCACGCCTCCCCTAGCGTCCCTTCTGCTGCCTGGAACGCTGGTGGCGCGTGTGTTAGAGTTTGAGACATTTTTAACCCGACATGACTGCAGTCTGACAGCACGGTGTCCGAAACCGAACCACATTTTATCGCATTAAAATAATTCTGTCGGAACCCAATCTTTCCGAATTGAAAAACAACCTGACATTTCAAATAGGCTATGGAATTTTGCCTAGCCCTATATTCCTATGAATTAATCTTTTTCATTTCTAAAATGGTTAAAATCTTTAAAACAAATTATTATATTATCACAAAACAAAAGAGGTGGTTTGTACATTGTGCAAAGTATTGATGAAATTAACAGCAGCACTAGTGCACCTGAAGAGAAAACACGCGGCACTATTCAGGAGGATGGGTCGCCAGAAAAGGAACAAACACCGTAACGGAGTTCTGTTCTCATTCACTCACTGTAGACGTCTTTGTTTGAATGAGTCAGAAGGCCCCAACTTTCTCAAGATGAAAGGCATTTATTTTTCTCTGCTTTGCATTGACCTTACTGTGGCAGCTGTGACCAAATAATTAATTCATTCATGTATCAGAATCAGAAACGGTTTTATTGCTATTGTTAAAATACAAGGAATTTGCCTTGGTTCGATGGCGCATAACAATAAACATAAGGACAAAGACAGGCAGGTGCTGCAAAAAACAAGAAATATAAATAAATGTAAATGACAAATGAACAATAGAAGATACGAGAAAGACACAATAAGTGTGATATGTGATATATATGTGATATAATAGAGCTGTGCAGGGATGTGCAAAATATTGTCAGGGAATGTGCAAACATTCACAGTATTAAGTATGAGGATATGTGCAAGATGTGCGTTAATGTAACGCATAAGTCAGATGTCATGAGTCAGATGTCACAAGTCAGTGTGTTAATGTAAGTATGGTGTGTCAGTGGGGGTCAGGATAACAGTCAGTTTGGGGACCCGGGCCTTATTGATGAGGCCAGTTATGTATTGTCCACTGTTAAATCAATGTTTTTTAGTCCTTTTTCAAAGTTCATGAGCTTCTATTTAGATTCTAGTGCAATAGTCCACATGGCATCATCATATTACCTTCTTAAGCAGGAGATGCATCCACTGCCACACTACTGCGTTTGTATCATAAATGTGAGTTATTCTTTATTGACTCACGAGTGATTCCCGAGGGGAGAATGTCGTCATGCATGACCAGGCGAGGGCCACACTGAGGCAGCAAGGGCTGCTTCTAATGTGACCCATCACAGATGACTCCTTACTGTTATTGAGCAAGGCAATCGATCACATTGATAACTCTTTTGGATTTCTCACCGGCATGGCCCTGAATTTCATAGCTCTAAGCTGTCATTCTCTAAACACCATAGAATATAAGACCCAGGAGGGTGTTAGTATGGGTAGGCCTCGACCATGAAGGTGGTTCTGATATTCCATAACGGAACCAATCAGACACAACAGGGATTCTCCCAATTGAATTAAAACCTGAATCCTGTCACTCTGCAGGAATCCCTCCTCGGTAGCGGAGCAGGCCAGCTTTGGGCCGGTTGTTTGTCAGTGCAGAAGTAGAGCAGTGTGGTGCTTCATTAGGGACCCTAAGTGAATTTAAGGACAGGAGGAGAGCCCCCACCTCCGTTGGCCGTCCACGTCCCTGGATGTGGTGTCTGTCTTCCGTCAGCCTGTCCTCATTGTAACAATCTCCATGTAACGATGGGTTGCAGCAATTTGTACCTGCAAGGAGGGTGCATTTACTTTAAGTTGAATCTTTTTTGTTGTGAATCCCTAATTGAGATATCGCGGCTACAGGATACAACTAGGTATTGGCATCAGAGAATATCTTTCTTATATAAGCAACTAGGGGTGGGCCAGAATAATCCATTTTAAATTTTTGGGTCAACTTTTTTGGTTTTCTTTGCATAGAATCTTTTTGGTTGAAGTAATTTCTTAGTATTTGTTAGTACTGTATGTCTTCTATGATCTTCTATGAACATAGTAATCTATGCTATTTTTTTCCACTGTGTCTAAAATAGTAGAAACCTGTCCCAAATACAGATCGGGTATTGATAATGATGGAAGCAAATAGAAGCCCGGGCTTCTAGTTGAAGTTTTACGGTAACTGAGCAGAACTTACTTGGCTGAACTGTGTAACTTTATTAACAGAGGAATGCTGCTTCACATCATATTGAATAGCCAGAGCCTTGAAGACTGCAGTGGGGTCCTATTTGATAATACACCCTCGTTACGTTCTTTATCTGTGTGCGTTGCTCTGATAAAAACATAATTCTAGTTCTTGTTTGTGTCGCACTACAAAGATGAGGGAATATATGCTTTAGGCTTAACGAAACAACTCAAACTGACGGTGACAAATGAAAAGTCATTGAATAGTAATTGAGGGAGAGGAGAGGATGGACATGCCTTCTGACGGTCGGAGATCCAACGAAATGCTTCCACCTTTTCAGATCACGAAGCTGTAAGGCCAATTGATGGATAATATCGGCTGCAGCAACAATATAGCCTACGATTGCTTGCTGTTTGGCACCTCCAGTGTGTAGGGTAGAGTCCAGCCGCAAAAATGTTGCACCGCCAATAGGAACATTTCTACCGACTTGAGCTCCATACCATTAGTGTATATTTCTTATTTATTTATTTTACCATACAATGTTCTTAAAGATGGCTTTATGGACATGTTATCGACCTGATGATGTGGAAACGGTTGCTGGGGGATGCAGTCTGGTGATTCTACCAGAGCCAAGGGACCCGCTTCACACACGCACACACACACACACACACACACCTGTTCCCAGTGGCCCATTTCCTCTGGGCACATCCTGGGGATGCACAAGCAGTTACGTTGACAGGCAACAAACAGTGACGTGGACAAACACATACCCATTAAAGACCTGACAATGGCTTCTCTGTGTTAGTGTTTGGTGCAGCGTGGCTCTACTGGCCATGCCGCCAGGCTCTCCAGCGGGCAGACGGTGTCCCCTCATAGCTCCTCAGACCGCAGGTCCCCAGCAGCAGCACGAGCTGGAACAAGCCCTCACACTCAATCTCTTCTGGGGCCCGGCAGGCCTCCCTGCCGCTACCTAAAATCCCCTACTAATTCAATAGACAGAGTAATAGTATGTTTGACAATGGAGAAAAGGCTTGTGGTGAATCTTTTTGTCATGGAAAATAAATAAATGACCCACTAATAGGGAACGTGAGCTGGGTTTAGACCGTCGTGAGACAGGTTCGTTTTATCCTACTGATGATGTGAGATATTTAAGATATAAGGTACAAAATGTAGTGTTGCTATTTCTTGTTTTCTTTATCCGTGGCATACAAATAACCATTGGTCTGATTCGTTTTTTTTGTTGTAACTGAAGTTTGCTACATTGTGTGCAGGTCTGCCTCTAGTGACGGGAAGGGTGTATTGCAGCAACTTAAAAAAATGCAGCATGCATTTTACATGAGGGGAGGGGAGAGGGGGGGGGGGGCCTGATACACATGGTCGTTGCCATGGAGAACATATCAACACATTTTGTACTTTTTGGGGGGTTGTGTTTTTGCCCGAGCAGAAGCTGACTGCTGTTTCTTCTCCTCCTCCTGCAGATACTACAGGGGGACGCACGGGGTCATAGTGGTGTACGACGTCACCAGTGCCGAGTCCTTCGTCAACGTGAAACGATGGCTACATGAAATTAACCAGAACTGTGACGACGTGTGCCGAATATTAGGTGGGTCTTCCTCCGTTCTCCTTTTGGCGTGAAGCCAACGAGTTTAAAAAGCAACTTTGACCTGTTCACTTCCTGGCATCATCGCTTAACTCTGTTTCTAGGGACAGTGTTCCCTGTGTGTGTGTGTGCGTGTTCTCAGTTTAAAAGCCTTGTTGTGTTGCGTGTTTGTCCCAGTCGGGAACAAAAACGACGACCCCAACTCGAAGGTCGTGGAGACGACTGACGCACAGAAGTTTGCGGAGCAGATGAGCATCAACCTGTTCGAAACGAGCGCCAAAGAAAACATCAACGTCGAAGAGGTGAAATCTAGTTGTTGCTTTTTTGTCGCGTGACTTGTTAAACGTTCTCGACGGGCTCGTTCACACACACTCTCTCTCTCTCTCTCTCTCTCTCTCTCTCTCTCTCTCCCTTCCAGATGTTCAACTGCATCACAGAGCTGGTGCTGAGGGCGAAGAAGGACGTCCTCGCCAAGCAGCAGCAGCAACAGCAGCACGACGTCGTCAGACTCACCAAGAACAGCAAACGGAAGAAAAAGTGCTGCTAGCGAACTCAGAAGAGCAACCTTCTAGAAAATCTAATTAAAAAAAGGCCAGCAGCATCTCTTCTGCAAAGAACACATCATACACGCGCACACACACACACACACACACATACATGTCTACATACACACGCGGTGGGACTCCAAGTATCTACATTAAATGATTGAATAAATATACAAATTTAAGGAAAATGAATCAATGGGAAATGTCCCCTTTGGACATGCCAATCATGAAGACTTAGAAAGAAAAATGAAAAAAATAAATGTACAGATTTTATTAAAAAGTCACGTCATGTTTTATTGGAACTCTGATCACCCAGAGCTCCTCGTTTAGTTTTTTTAGTTTTTATTTTCCTCAAGTGGGACGTGTGAGCAAACAGCAGTCGGCCATGACACGACTCTTTAGTGTCGACCGACTCTCCTCCATCGCTGCCCTGATCGTTCCTCCTCGCAGCGGACGTGCAGCCGAACACGCTCTCAGACGATTTCATTTCTATTTCCTTTTGTTTGGATGGTTTTTCGGGGTTTGGGGGGGAGGGGCAGAGCGTTTCTCATCCGTTGTACGTTTCTCACCTCTTTAACCACAGCCCTGGCTGCCAGATCCTCAACTAGCTTGTTTTCTGTCTTCTATGAATTACAATGATTATGCTGATGTTTAGCGAATAATTCAATGGACACAACTGGTGACTTTACAAGGATTTATTTTGTCTGTTCGTGTTGTTTATGTTGTCTATTATTTGCCAACCCCCACTCCCCCCCC
>OOFB01023309.1:15751-30694 GCA_900323305.1 Trachyrincus murrayi
GAGGGTTAGGCTATCTTGCTCTATGATGCTTACATGTAGGCTGCGGACATTAGGTATCGACCGGTAGCTTCCAGAACACCCCAGCCAGTACACGATCCTTGCAAGACTATGCATTCAAAAGTTCCTTGGAAAGATGTTCGTATTCATATCACAGCCAACAAGCCTTGTACGACAAAAGACACAATGTTATGGTAAAATTATAGTTTATTTGGGATGATTATAACCCTGCATGGCTTTTGTGCATGGGATACTGTGAGATCATTTGATTAGATGCAAAACATGTAATGGATATTGGACCAAATAACATGTAATGGATATAGGCTTCCCCAGCCCTCCTGTTATTAGGAGTTGTGAGATGAACTACTAATAACTCTGTGTCAACTTGTACTCCTTGAGCGAGATGCAAAATTCAACTAAAGGTCTTAATGGTTGTTGACATTTAAAATTTGACATCATTCCCTGTGTTTAGCCATGAAAAGCTCCGTAATGATATTTTCTGCTCTGTTCCGTCTGCTTTCGTCTTTTAGACATGGGTTTCGCCTTCTAATTTATCCTTTGTGTTCGCTCGGACAAACGACATAAATCAGAGGCCCGGGTGATTAATCTCTCTATGTTTTAAATCCTGAGAATCGGCTGAGTAAATGAACATTTATGAACATTTAATGAACATGCATTTTGCATCACCTGGCGAGCGGGCGCGTGCTAATTGTTCCCTTACACTAAAGAACATCCATATTGTTAGGACGCCTCAGCGCGAACATGAGACGTCAATAAGCGGTACACACGTTTTCAGCAGCTGCCCGTTAAGGAGAGACCTCTGCAGAGCGTAAATGGATTAAGGAATCGCCCCAGCTCTGAGTACACTAAGTAGGGGTTATAGATGCCTCTGGAAATGAAAAGTGCACATATGTCTGTCTGTCTGCCAGTGAGTCTATCAGTCTCTGTCTGTCTGTCTATAGGCATGCCTGTCCATTTGTCTGTCTGTCTACCTATATGTCTGCCTATCCATGTGTCTGTATGTCTGTCTGTCCATCAGTCTGTCTGTCTGTCTGTGTACCCATCTGTCCGTCTGTCCACCCATCTGTCTGTCCGTCCGTCCGTCCCGTCTGTCCGTCTGTGTGTGACCAGCTGTATCCGTGCGGTAGCTCTTCACCGGTGTGTTACCGGTGAAAAAACAACGGCTGAGGTATCCTGTATCTCCAGACGATGTGTTCGGCCTGAAGCGATGAACTCCCTGTTACTGAACTTAACGACATCCCTGAAAGGGTCTTTGTTATGGCCCCACCACAAGGATTTGTCAGCAGGGAAAATGAAATCTATATCGCAAATGTCACTGAACGGTCGGCCGTCCCTCTCCCGGTGCGCACGTTAAAAGCGAGGAACGGAATGAGCCGAGGTGGGAGATAATAAAAAAAGGGAAGCTCGGGTCACACGGGGGCAAGATGTGGGCAGGATGAGACCGCAAATATGATCAAATATAGAATATAACAATAAAACACAGTCATAATAATCATTTTTTTTAAAACCACTCCAAGATCCGACATGAGACTGCTTCATGTCACAACCTCAGTGGTAGTGTGTGTGTGTGTGTGTGTGTGTGTGTGTGTGTGTGTGTGTGTGAGCAGCAGTAGCATTTGTATGAACGCTGCAGGATTTTACAGCCTACAGGATCACACAATCAGTTGACGTGCACTCCCTGCACTTAGATAATGTAATAACAAAGATAATGTCCTCCTGTCATCTGTTTTTGAAGGCCAAAACAGAACAGTGAAGAAATTAAAAATGTTTTCAGACTGTTGGAGAATGTCGTTGTTATCGTCGCAAGTCATCATCACCTGACTGCATCCCTTTGCTTGGAAAAGACAGATTTGAATTGGCCAAGATCTCTAAAATGAGCAGAACATTTCCTCGGTGGGGGATAGAAATAGTGTGTCCAGCACCTCCAGGTAAAAACCATCATGACAGCGTATTATAAAACCAATCTGTCATTTGTTAAATATTAATGTTCGGGATCATGAAAATTCCACGAGAAGTGTAGATTTTAAAGGCAAAGGTCGCGGCAATCAACCTCCAGACTGACGTAGTGTGTATCTGTGTGCCAAAAGGCTTGTAGGTTATTCTGACAAACATATCAAATATCAGTTGCCATGTAAACCAATGTAATACGACAGCGCTGTAATGTAATACTACAGAGCTAAAGAGCTGCCTGTCTGGTTTCTTCATTTAGGGTCTTTTTTGTGATTATTTTACAAGCAAAATCCACATGACAACAAAGTGATTGGACCATCCCCCAACACCCCCAGAAAAGAGGCTATCGTTTACAAAGAGATACCCAGTTAGTAATGCCCGTTTCTGTTTGATGTTACAAATTCAGAAAGAGGAAGAAGAAAAAATACCATGGGGCTCAGCTCTCTTTCTAATGAATATGGATTTTAATTATTTTTTCAATTTCAGTTTTGGGTTATTACACCACTTTGTAATTATCCGTACAAACCCCGCTGCTCTGCTCAATGCCTCGTGTGTCCCAGCTATCTTTACTTCTGTATTTGCGTGTGCTTTGATTCTGATTTCCTGTTGGCAGGGGGTGGGGGTGGGGGGGGGGGGTGTTTTTCTGGGTAAAGTAGTCTTTGCAGGTCTTTGATCGTATAGTAATGTTATATGGTATTTATCTAGTGAGAGGGTGACACGCCCTCATACGAATCTGGCTTTCAGGCCTTTCCCTTGGCTCAGACGGGTTGTAAACAAAAATCAATGTTATTCAATTAAAAACGTGAGAATGAATGAAATAGTGATTTGAATTTTAAAACTGCAGAACTTCCGCCGCTCAGCTTCCTGTGGAAACTCTGGCGCTGTCCTCGCTCGCTGTCAATCTTCTGCGTGTGTGTGTATAATATTTTGCGTATGGGGCGTCATGGTGGGGAACGGTCAGCTTCCTGTCTGCTGCGTTTGGCATTGAGAAGAACCGTACAGAGAAGGGGAGAACTAAAAGAAGAAAATAAAGAAAAGACGGAAATACATTTCTATTGTAAATGACGTCTCAACAAGGACCGAACACCCGATGCCGGCCGACGGGGCTAATGGGACGGCTTTAACATCGGGCCGCCGATCTGATCAAAGGAGCCGTGAAATCAAACGCGCAAACAGACAAACAAAATCCATTCCAAAAAGGTTAGTGAGAGATTCCACAGGGGCCTAGTACTGTACCTGCAGCTGCAGCAAAAACAAGAGAATAAAAACGATTAGCACAGGGGAGCCGAGAGTGCATTATGGACAGAACAGAAGTGATCAGAGAGCGGAGGGTTTTCCACAGCTCTCTTCGGCACGTTCATGGGATCTTTGATCCAATCACAAGGGACTCCAGCAACTGATGTGTGAGATGAGATGAATACATGAAATGGGAATTTGACCCGTTTTAGTTTTTTGGCAGATTCTGGGATTGCTGGTGGCGACAGGCAGCACCCACGGGGAAAATGCACTTGATAGGCCTACTGTATATGCGTCAGTGTAGAGTCGGGGCCAAATTTACATAGCCCACGTTGCAAATCAAGTTGATCCACCCACTCAAAAGTCATAGCTTTAATGTGATTGGCTAACGTTAGACGAAGAAGAGTGAATACTCAAGCAAAGCAAAGCACAGCGGGACATTGAAAATATCCAGTGTTTCGCAGTCAAACGTGTCTTAAAGGTAATATGTGGAGGACAGAAACAGATGTTGCAAAACATCTGTTTCACCGCCCTGACTACTTTGGATTACAGCAAGTAACAAACGCATATCATATCGGTGAGTGGTGAATGTTTTTTTGAGATATCTTTCACTCGATGTTTGATGAATGGGGAAATAATAGGCAGGAGGCAGAGCGCTACGTTCAGAAGGAGTCTACGTGCGCTCTGTTTATAGAGCAAGCCTCGACCTAGCCCAACAAAATGGACACATTTGTGATTAAAAAACCCAAAACATCAAGCAATGTTATGAGTTCCACCAGTGCCAATATATATATAATATATATATATACATTTAGAAAAGAAAAAAACGAAAAAGAACAAAGGCACACAGTCAATTTAAAGGTGATATGAAATTCAAGGACACGGCAGGAGCCCAGGGTAAAAATGATCGGTTATTAATGAGGTCAGATACGTAATTAAGAGGCAACTGGGAAAGGAAAAAAAACTGATGAATGCATTAAAGATTCAGAGTAAGTCAGAGATACTTTTATATAAGTGAAGTGCCTTCAGGTTGTTTTTTTAAAATAATACATACATAATAATATATACATTTTTAATGAATGATTTTATCTATTATATTCTAACCCCAAAAAAACGTGGCACACCAAACGATATTCATCTTGGTGGTGAATAGCCATCTTATATTCATCTATTTCCAGTCACCACATGCTCCTAAAGAATAATGGAATAACGTCTTCATTCCTGTATGTATTTATACAGGAATTACCTTTGGTCACATGGTCAGTGAAGGTCAACACACTTATGCATTTCAATCCATACTGAAAGTGAAACTGAGCTCCATAATGAAAGTGAAACTAGGAAGTTTGTGCTTCTCATGTTTAATCTGACATTTTCACTGATAGGTATCTTTTTCAAACAATACTTTATATAGTTGTTAGTACAAAAGAAGTGTACATTCAACATACGCAATTATGAAAATATACCTGTTGTACACTGACAATATAGGCTACATACCAAGCAGTGAACATCTCAATCACAATGCAAGTATATATTTAGACATTTTTTCGGAAAGTCTAGAAGGTGATCGACAGAATTAGAGCCAGTATAACTCCAAGCCATTCAAACAATTCAAACCAATAAAACTGCTACATCTTAATTATGGACATTCATTCATTAATATTATGATGTTTAATTCATGCCACATTTGTTTTTAAAGACTTGCTTTTGTTGCTATGGATGGAGGATGGATCTGGGCATTGTTGCATGCTCAGGTAGTTTAGTTGGAAGAAATGTTGACAACTTGAAATGAATAGAACTTTCCTTCCATTAATTAGGTGATCACTCAAGCATTCACCAAATGCTTCCTGCTTATTAATGAATGATTCCTAATTAAGTTCTATTTTGTGCCATTACTTACTGTAAGGCAATTCATGAAAGCCAAATAAACAGCGAATGTATTATGCAAGTGTTGCGTGTTTTAACTTGTTGCTTTGTGGTTATAATGTGATTAGAAGTAGATTGCGGTTACCAGCAGTGGTAGGGTATACACAGATGCACAATGCACAGTTAGCTAGATAGAGAAACTAGACAAAGTGTGTCTAGTCAAAATGTGTTTAAAGAAACCTTCCAAATGATTGGACCGTGTCTGTGCTACATGTGATGTGTTATGCCTGTTCCCTATTGAAGTCAGAAACAACAACCTCTCCCTAAACACCAACACCCTATCCATATCAATGAAGTACTAGTGGACATGGCCAGGAGCTACTTCCTGGGGGTCCACCTGACCTCAGTAATGACCTCGTGTGGAGTATACCAACACCACCACTGCAATACTGAAGAAAGCACGACGCCTGAGGGAGACTGAGGGAATTCAATGTGTTCTGTTCAATTGTTCCTGTTCTCAACAACTTTTACAGGTGAGCCATTGAAAGCCTGTTGCCCAGGTGCATCACGTTCCCTGGTGTGGGACCTGCTCCGCTGAGGGCCGGAAGAGTCTTCAGAGGGTGGTCAAGTCAGCCCAGTACGTCATAGGCTCTATACCACCCATTGAGTCCATCTACACGAAGCGGTCTGTGAGAAAGGTCCTCAGCATCCTCAAGGACCTCTCACCCCAGCAATAGCGTGTTCTGCTGACCGGGGAGACGCTATAGAGCCATCAAGACCAGCAGACTGAACACCTTGTTTCTGCCCCCAGGCCATCGGGATGCGGGGCTGATGTTCTGTGGCTTGCATTTCTAGTCATTTTACTTTTTATTCTTTTTGATTTTAGTTTTTATTTTTTGTCACTTGCCATGAAGAATTTCAATGTATTGTGCATACTGTATACCAGCACACTAGACAAAACATCTAATCTAAGTTAGTTTAGTCCCCTATATCCCATATATCTTTCATATGGGAAATCACTTTTATCTTGCTGTGGATTGCTGCCAGGGATATTTAATTGAAAATATTAAATTCATTCGTTATTTTCACCAGTAAGACAAACTGGCCATCAGATGTCACAACAGAACGGTTTCTCATTCAAACTTGCTTGGTTCCAGACCCTGAATCCCGGTCCACTTTTAAAAAGGCTCTGCGATTCAAGGTCTGGAGTGGTAGCCTACTCAGCTCGGCGTGATTTTCCACCCAGTCAATCCGCGTCTTGTAGGCGGGACTTGAAAACAAATATGATGAGGGAATCCATGTTGCCATGGCGAGCAACAGAAGACAACACTCCCGTCTCCCGTAGCGAAACGTTTGGATTCTACCTTCAAGGTAGGCTATTTTTAAAGTCTATGGATTCTGCTATTGCTCATAAAAAAGAAATATCAGCTCATAAATCAACAACAGAGAGCAACGTCACTTGCGCTTGCTTCACTTGCGTTGTTTTCCGCTTAGTGATTGGTTTAGGTGGCAGCAACCCCGCCCAGTCTCTGAAAACGGGTCAGACGGAAGAAACTTCTGACTGAATTATAATGTGAAACGAAATAATAGAATTAAAAATGAATAGAAAAGAATCTAAATTCAGGATGATTATCAGCCTAAACCAGAACATCTTTAACAGGAAATCCGTTGTGGCCACGCTCACAGTGCATGTCGTTGTCACAATCAGAAGTGGACTTTGAATAGTTTGTGACTTGTCTATATTTAACACAATGTTTGTATGAAAACATTGTTCTCAAACTGTGAAGTGAGCGTTCCAGATACAATCGATGTTAAGTTAGATAAAAGCTATGTTAAGTTAGATAAAAGCTATGTTAAGTTAAATAAAAGCAATTTTGGGGTGAAATGCTAGTAGTGCCTGTTAAACGGAAGGAAATACACTGAAGTGTATGTGTGTGTGTGTGTGTGTGTGTGTGTGTGTGCGCGCGCGTGTGTTTGTGCTGTTGGCAGCACAGCAGATTCAAATATCAGCAGGTTAAAAGGCTAATGTAAAAGTATAGTCCTAGCCAGAGCTCACAAAATGAGGTCATCTCTGCATAGGACCTGTGTCTTCTACATTTCATGGAACATTTTGAAGAAAAGTAATTTCTTTCAAACGTTTGCCTCAATTTCACTTCAGCTTTGTTTGTTTTAGGTTGGGTTTGGTCCATGGTGCATACACACTCTTTCTGAGACAAAAAAAACAAAACGACAACAACACAACACAGACCAAAGGGGTTGAACTTAAAGTTGAATCTGAAATATCCATTAGCAAACCTAGCCGCGCCTTCGGAGAGCGATGGTGATATATGGACAGGAATACAAAGCACGATACAGATATTACCGCTAGCTTGTCATAAATCATGTTTTCCTTTATTGTATTTGAAGCAAATACAATTCTCCTCGCCTCTTTGAAACACAGGGAAAAAAGCACAACAAAACACACTCACACACACACACACACACACACACACACACACACACACACACACACACACACACACACACACACACACACACACACACACACACACACACACACACACACACACACACACACACAAGCACAAGATTGGCTGACGGCATGTTTTCACATAACGGGCTCCCTCTGAATTCCACCGGCACGCACCTTCAGAATCACTTGTCAGGCTGTAGCTGTGCAACGCGGGTCGCTGCGTGAGCTACATACAGCAGAGGAGAGGAGGAGAGGGAGACAGGGGGTCAGAATACTTTTTACTACGTTGTTGATTAAAACATATTTGGGGAAAATAGTTGGTAATTGTATTGAGTTGTCAATTCTGTCCCCACATTTTATGTCTTGGGAGGTAGACAGGCCTATACATGGATATGTGGGCGGGTTGACTATCGCAGAGGAACTTCCTCGTTGTACAGAGCTAACAGGATTATAATGCCGTTTTTTAACTGTATTGTGGGTGGAGACGTTACTTACACTTTATCAAATACATAACAAGTGCAAAGAGACGTTTCGCTGCTGATTTTGTACGAGAACTTTATATGACCAGAAATATTGCAGATGAAAGTAGAAAGCTCTCCTAGAACCAAGGAGTCAATAAAGGATGAATAAATGATTTGTTTTTGGGTTTTGTATTTCTTTGTCCCTCCATCGTCATTGTGGTAGAGGACTTTATAAATAAACATCCAACATTTCAAACACTTGTTGTGCAGTCTGCAGCACAAGATGCACACGCAGGCCACAACCCACGACCTCGAGTGTTGTTCTCCGTGTTTCCCAATTTTACTTAATTGGAGGCTAATTAAGTAAATCCATCTTGGAGTTCACCGAGTTACTGAATATTCTGTTACTCGTCCACAAATAGGTGTTTATTTGCTAAATAGGCAGCTTTACGTGCCGTCTCCATGGCAACAAAATGTTGTCTTAACAATCCAGTTTTTTTTGCGATGCCCACCTCGCCCTTTTATTTTGAAAAGCCAAGTGATATTAAGAGATAAGAGACAACCAGCGGCGCCGGAATCATTTCAGAAGGCCAAAATGTAAATGTAAATGCTCCTCTTTTGTCTGCCTCTCTATTTAAAGCATTGAGTTAGTCTATATATAAGCACTACTACCTACTAGCCTGCTGTCTACTCGAGTTTGAATCTTATTTTGAAGTTGTTTCGCTGTATTGATTTAAATAAAGAGAATCACCCACATTTCAAGATGAGGCATTCCTCATATTTATCACGTCATGACACCGGCCACGGTGAATTTAGATTAGATTCAGACAATTAAGGAAAATAAATGGAGCAAGAAATCAATTTGCAAACATTTAAGATTTGTGGTAAAAAAGTAAGCTAGGCCGCGAGTGTTAGTAAATGACTGTGTAGAATAAATCACGTCCTCCTTCATCTTCATACACGACTAGTCTTTCTGTTAAAGCTACCCTGGCAAGTGTAGTACAACAGTTTGAATCTCAGGCTATATGAAGTTGTTTCGCTGTAGTGAATTGATACAAATATTCACCACCATTGACGATGGGCTCTCCATATTAATCTTTTGTCATCTGAATTCCCTAGGCATTGATATTCATCAGGGATTCGAGAGAGAGAATAAGAGTATATGAACAAGAATAAACGGAATAAACATTTCATTTGGGGAAAAAGGGGTAGGCTACGTAAACAGTAGCCTATAACTCTAGACAGTAGGCTACAGTTTTCGCAAATACCGGTACCTAAACTATGACGTCCGTCCCTCCGTGTTTGCATGTGGTCAGCATACGCTGTGTTAAATGCTAAGCTAACATGTAAAGAAAGCTGCACTCGAGCGTGACTGTCCACTAATCAGTGAAGAGGTGACGTCTGGAGAAAGGTGGCGTGGCATGATATTGTACCGTAAGTCTTAGAGTGGACGGGAATGATTGCTGCGTCTTTACCTTAAGTATTGCAATATAGGGCCATTCGTGGTTTAACCTGAGGCAAGCATTGTGGTGCATTTGGAGAAAGAGTAAAATATTGCAGTATTATCTGGGTTTGTCCCGAAAGAGAAGGACAACTTTCATGCATTCTAGCGACAAAAAATGTTTTTGTCACATCAATGTAAGGGAAAAAAAATGGATCGGAAATCTGACAATCATGAATCGATGGTTCCAAGGTCTAGTAGATGAAGCTGTAACAACTCAATTCATCGGTTGTCCCCTTTTATCCGTGCCACGTTTTAAAGGAAATGCTCCACTTATAGGACCAGTGAATACGCGATCTATCGCTGGACGGTCATTGTGTGAGGAAAGAAAGGGAGAGAACGTGCTTAATGAGATTGGATACTTTGCCAATTGCGGTCTGTGGAATTACTGCAAATCGTTGCCTAAATTCCCCTGGACCCACTATTGTGCTTAGTGGAAGTGTCACCTGAACACCTGTTTACCACGGACCAGTGTAATATACAGCAGATTTTGTTGAAAAATAATTAGCCTACTATTAATTAGATGAAGCCTAACCCTCCCACGATTGTTCAATTGCTGCAAAAAGTCAAACATGTTTACATGATGGAAGATGAACTACAGCTACAACTAAAACTGCCTATTTTTAAAAGGACATCAGTTATTGACAACCTTAGTTAGGAATCTTGTACTTTATTGTTTTGTTGTCATCATATTGACACAGACTGCCCCATCCCACACACACACACACACACACACACACATACATACATACACACATCCCTACACACACACACAGACACACACCCACAGCCCTACACACACACACACACACACACACACACACACACACAGACACTCCTACACCACTTCACCCACACACACCAGCCTCTGTGTTCGACATCATTCTGCGTCGTGTAGATTATCTGGTCTTAATAAGGCGCACCGCCACTGAGGGACACATTCGTCTTCGTATCAAACTCATTTCCGACTGATCTGCCACCCCCCCACCCCCACCCACCCACCCCTGCTGCTTATATCTAAATGTGCTCATGTGGAGCACCTCGGCAGCGGCAGGCCCGGTCACACCGCGCCCCCTTTTTCCTCAAAACCCAATCTACATAATTTACCTGACTCAGTAGACATGTTAAATATGGATGCCGCTCGCTCACTCTCTCTCTCTCTCCGATGCTCTCAGAAATGATCTCTGGGCAAGCGAGGGAGGAGGGAGTGACGGTGGTGACGACATCTCGTGCGTGCGCGCATGTGTGTGTGTGTGTGTGTGTGTGTGTGTGTGTGGGGACACTTCTATTCTTGCGTCGTTTGAATTTGATGAATAACAAGCGAACGTCGTTCAGCGTGTTGGGATGCTGGTATGATGGGGTTTCGCCAGGCGGTGGTAACAGAATGAGATTAGTTTGAGTTAGGCTTATTGCCCACTTGCTTTGGCTTCTCGGTCGCAGCTTGAGCTTGTATCACAAAGCAACGAGAAGACAATTAGACTGTCTCCTGTTGTATCCTCCACAGAAATATCCATCGATGCCGATCCTGGCTATGGACATATATATTACAAAGAAGCTTCCAGCGCTGCAGGTGTGAGACACACGCCCCCACCTGCCACCTCTCCAGATCTTAGCCTGGCTCGGAGCTCATCGTGTGGGGGCAGAGAGCTGGAGTAGCACCCCCCCAGTCTGGAGTCATCAGGGCCCCTAATAGGGACAGCCAGGTGCAAACAGCATGTATGTTTGTGTTCTCTCTCTCTCTCTCTCTCTCTCTCTCTCTCTCTCGAAAGTGTGGAACAATAGAAGGAGATGAAGGCAGTCACAGGTGTGTGTGGTGGGGGGGGGAGAAAGAGAGCAACAGGCATGGAGGAAAAGGACGAGAAAGGAAGGCGGAGAAGGGTTAAAGAGAGGATTTAGGTGTTAATGCACTTGTCCTCTGTGTGCAATTTCCCAGTTATCCTGTACTTTACCCAATGGCATTGGAGCGTAAAGCCCCCCCGCCCTTCTCCACTCCACTCCACTCCACTGTCTGGCACACTACGAGAGCGGCCATGCAACTGGAGTACTCCACAGACTCCCTGACAACACCCCTAGCCCCCCTCACTCTCTGAGAGAAGGACAGAAATCACTTTATTTACTGGCTTAGGGCGATGGTCCTTTGGATGGAAACGTAGCTCAAGGGTGGGGGGGGGTAGGGGTGGGGGGGGGGGTCTGGGATGGTGGCTGCTGGGACTCAGGACTCGGGACTTGTCGTCTGGGAGAAACTGCAGAAGAAGAAGAAGCAGAAGCAGAAGAAACTGCAGAAGAAGATAAAGGCACGGAGGGCCCAGGGAGTCATTTGTGGAGATGCGAATCACCGCTAATACATAGAATTATTTCTTTCTGGAACGGACCGGAGTGATAAATCGATGGAGATATTAATATGCGAGTGGATATCATCTGTGGGGGCACGCGGCTTGAATGTTGTCTTTCCCCCGGTGTTTTATTACAGTAAAGCGATCTGTTGTTCTCAACTCATTAGGGTACTGGAGCTGAGTGGAGCGGCCCAATCAATACCGCTGCCTGGTCATCATATCTGCATTACTAACGATGGCTTCCTCTCGTCTTACTGGTGCACAAAATAGATTATGCTGAAAACGAAGGAAACAAATATCGTGAAAGGCTGATGTATTGAGTTAATTATATTGCGATAGATTGAACCTGTGGCAACCTGCGGCCGCTTCATCTCTGCATCGGTCCATGGGAAATCCATGATCTTCAAAGCTTGTTTATGTATTGTATCCCGGGCCCCAGAATCTATAATTCCCCCAATTGTGAGGCTCTCTGTGACAGGGCGCTACATGGAAGTGCCTGCCAGGATTAAGTGGGAACTAAGTACTGCTAACTCATTACTTCTCTGTTGGGAGGAAAGGAGCTCTGCTAATAAATCGTTGAGGAAAAACACAGATACATACAGAGATATATACATACAGACAAGACACGTGCACACTCATACGTAGTGTGTGTGTACATGTACTGTATGTTTGGCAGCTCTCTCTCTCCCTCTCTCTCTCTGAAGTGAGAGCGAGAGAGTAGCGAGGCTGAACTCTGCTCTAGCGTCTGACCCCAGCTGACAATCTGTCTGGCTGTCTGTGGTCTCAGTAGCATAGCTCTGTCATGGTCCAACAGGCATGTCACTGGACAGCGGTGGGGTGAACAGAAGTAGTGGAAGTGTTTGAGAGGTGCAGGAAGGGGGGTGGGGTGGGGGCGGTGAGCCGGGTAATGCCCACAGGAGGTTAAGTGAGTTTGGAGCCGTATGGACAACCAGTGTTTTTTTTTTTTTGTGGTGTTTGTCTGGTGTCTGTACACAGCCCAGCCAGAAGTGGAAGTTGCAGGCGCACAAAGTAAAAGTCCTTTTTTTTTTTACATTGGGTAGTATGTCATACTAAAGACAAAGAATTCATATGATGTAGATATAGCTTTTGAATGATAACGGCTGTTTATGTATTGCATATATGCATTAGAGAATTTCGAATTTCATTTGCAAGTTGTATGACATATTTAGTCATTTCCTGCGTATGCAGTTTGTATTTCTTGATTCTTGTCTTGTTTTTTTGTTTTGCTTTTACAAAACCTTTTAAAAACGAGTAGTACAACCACTAAGCAAACTCAACTGGCACCTGTAGAACTAAAAACACGACAGGAGCTTTTACTTTGTAAAGTTGGACAGTTGTGATCGTGGCGCCCCACCGGTCACCTTAACAGCCATTACTTAATGTCACTCCCGCTCCATTAAATGTTGTATGCGGACGCATAAGTGTCATCGTACCGGCATGAATACCTATCTCCAGAATTCACCAATATTCAACGTTGCCAACATATATTTTCTACTGAGCCTAATGAGAATTCAATACTTTATTTAGTGAGGAATACAAGTCGACGTATGTGGTACGTGTGTCTATGTATGCGCGGCTTAGTGTGAAGCCGAGAACCCTGATTTCTTTTGAGCTTACTAAGAGAGAGCGAGGGAGAGAGAGCGAGCGAGGGAGAGAGAGAGCGAGAGCAGGGCTGTCTGTTTGTGGCCTGCTTTCCGTCTCCGCGCCCGAGGCCTGGTACGACACATGCATAAATAAATCAATAAGAGGAACGAGGACAAGCCACAGAGACCGTGGGGTGCCAAACTTTTCGGGGTGGAACTCCGAGCTCTATTTAACCTGTTTTTTTTTTTCTTCTTCTAACATCAACTTTTTTTTAATCCACACTGGAAACATCCCCCGACCGGCAACTCGGCTCCATATTGCGGGGCTCCTTCAGCACATTTTTTGGAGGTGGGGGGGGGGGGGGGAATTAAACATGACACAAGCCCCTCCTGGGAAGCGCCGTGCTGCAGATAGTGTCAGGGTTTGAAGGTTGTGTAAGCAGATTAGACACTGCGTTAAGTTCACTGCAGCTTCGCCCTCTTTGAGTTTTTATCCCTGTTTTACATAAACATGCCAACAGCCACCACAACAACGACAACAACAACCAAAAAATGTACCTTATATTTTTTGGTAAATTGCAAACTATTAGCGAGCATTGGACAACAAACACAAACCTGGTGGTGCTATAGTAACAATGGCGCAGTAGCACGATGGCACATAAAGCTAGCCACAAAGATGCAGGGAATCAATTGGTTTGTGGGTTCTGTGCTGTTCCACGGTGGCACCAGTGGGTTGTCCCTCTCGGCCCGACGATAACAGAGCTAGGTATTTACTGTAAAACAACAAACCAGACACCTGCTGTGGAGGTCCTCGTGGGTACAGTGTTTTTGAGTGGCAAATGTGTGTGCGTGCGTGCGTGCATGCGTTGTACTGGAACTCTTCCCATCCACCTCCTCTATTGTTTCATTGTCTGACTCCGGTTCCTCGCTGTGTTCCCATGCCAGGGAATTTGCTCCAGTTAACACCTAGGAAGCGCCGTTTATACACACAAAGACGGGGTTGGTGGTGGTGGTGGGGATGGGGCTGGTGGGGCTGGTGGTGGTGGAGATGGGGCTGGTGGTGGTGGAGATGGGGCTGGTGGTGGTGGAGGTGATGGGGCTGGTGGTGGTGGTGGTGGTGGGGCTGGTGGTGGTGGTGGGGGTGGTGGTGGTGGTGGTGGTGGGGGTGGTGGTGGGGGTGGGGGGGGTGGGGGGGGGGGTGGGGGGGGGGGGGGGGGGGGGGGGGGGGGGGGGGGGGGGGGGGGGGGGGGGGGGGGGGGTGGGGGTGGTGGTGGAGGTGATGGGGCTGGTGGTGGTGGAGGTGGTGGGGATGGGGCTGGTGGTGGTGGTGGTGGGGGTGGTGGTGGTGGTGGTGATGGGGCTGGTGGTGGAGGTGGAGAGGGAGGAGCGGTGGGGATTGTTCACAAGCGAGTGCTCTCGAGTGGAGCAGAGTAAATGTGTGTGTGGGGCACATGTGTGGGCTGTGTGTGTGTTTTAGGTAAAGGTATTGTGTGGTTGCCCGCGG
>OOFB01023329.1:13774-31274 GCA_900323305.1 Trachyrincus murrayi
GCGTGTTGGTTAGCCGAGGAAGTAAGGGGTTAAACATTGAGACGAAAGCTCGATATTTTGTGCAAATTCAGCAGTTCAAGTTCAGTGCTTTTATTGGATAGGAACGTGTTCTGGTGCTGTTCAATTAAAACAACACACACACACACACACACACACACCCCTCCCCCCCTCTGAAATGTGTCCAGCAGTTGTAGTTTTGGCACCACCACCATGTCTGGTTTCAGAGTATCTCCAGAGAGCCAGAGACGAGCTCTCATATGCAGATGACAACAAGCAGGCGGTGAGCTATACTGTCTGTAAACACTGCATGTGATTGGCTCACATCGATCCACCGTTTCCCTACAGACCCTGGAAACATGAAACCCAGAACACACACACACACACACACAGGTCCCTGAGATGGGGACGGTCCGCTGTATCCAACACCCCCGGTACTGATCTGTCTGATGGCCGAAGGCCCCTGGACTGCCCTGGGAGCCAATACTACATGCTAGATGCAATGCTACATGCTATACACCAGTGGTTCTCAACTGGTCTAGCCTCAGGACCAACATGTGTCATTAGTCATTAAGTCACAGCCCAAAAATAAAAAATGTATTTACCAATATTGCAGTAATCAACAATGCCTTCATGTACAGTTAAAAACATGGAGCGAACAAAAAGCTGCAACAATTGGGGCTAAACTCAATGAAATAGTAAGCCATTGAAACATGAATTAACATTGAAACATTAGTTAATTCATGGGCTTCTTTCTAAAGATTAAGGTTTGGCATATGCTCTGCCCACTTATGGGCCACGACCCACCAGTTGAGAATAACTGCTATACACGATACGTTCTACACGCTAAAGGCTATGCTACACGCTGCCCGCTATGGTACAAGCTAAAGGCTTTAATGCATGCTCTATGCTATGCTATGCTATGCTATGCTAAAAGCTATACGCTAATCAGATGCGGGGAAGTACATATAAATGTTTTGCGACCCAGGATCAGACTCGTGAGCAGAATGTCCCCAGTTTGACTCCCAGTTGGAAGACCACAGCAGGCGTAGCCAAACTGAATTTCACCCTTTTCACTCAGTTCCCCCACTGATATCCCGTTACCGTGACAAATAGATACACACAGCTGAAGGGTTCATGAGAGACACTTTGACAGTTGGATAATACTTGCTTGTGAAATTTGAATTTGACGCTGAAGACTTAAAACAGATTAAAGTGTTCCTTACTAGCTAGCCCAACACTTTTGCCCTAGTAACAATTGATGGAGAATGAACTGCACAAAGGAATGGTTTATATCATGATATGCATATGTGGCATATACAGCGTTTGGCAATTCACATAAGTACCATAATGCATCATAAAGTATGGACGGATGGAACATGCAGACTTCACTTTATAGCAGCTAGCGGTTAGCAAAGTACACCAATAAAAAGCTACATAACACATCTGGGACTGGTATACAATGCCAGTGGTTGGAGCTTAAAGTGCAATTCTAAAATACACCAAGCAATGCTAGGCTATGCTAAGCCCAGACAGTTCACTAGCTGGGACTGGTATAGTACAACAGCTATGCTAAAATATGCTAGGTATGCTGAATATGCTAAACTATGCTAGGTACGCTAAGCCCATACCGTTCAGTAGCTGGGATATAGTACTAGTACTAGTGGTCGGAGCAAAGTTCTATGCTAAAATACACTGCAAGTTTGGTAGCTAGTTGGGTAGGCAGCTTGGTAGCGTCGGTGACAGTTGGACTGACCAGCCAAAGCAGAAGAGGGCGAAGTAGAGGCCCAGCAGGGTGGCGACCACATGTCTGATGAAGGGACTGCTCCTCTTGGGGTGGAGGTACAGACGGAACCAGAACGCTGTTAGCAGAGCACATAGTTGGCACACCACAAAGTTCACCTGGGGAGAGAGACAGACAGATAGAGATAGAGACAGAGAGAGAGAGAGAGAGAGAGAAAAGGGGAAGCGAGGGAGATAATTAGCTATGCAAACATGTAACACTGCTTCATGCCTCGACAATAAAGCTAATTTGAGAGGAAGTAAGAAAAAAGGAGAAAAAGAGAACTAAAGAACGAAAGCTTAATTTCGTCAAACAGTTGTATGTACAGTGTGGCCCTATATACCAGTGAACCTCATCCGGTTCAGCTGTAGCCCCGCAGGGAATCCAACCAGCCTATTAGAGCAGAGCATGGAGCGCTACAGTTTAAACAAAAGCCGTTCAATCGTTACACTTCACAAGAGCTCCTCGGAGCAATGGCGCATTCACCGCTTCACCGCACGACAGCGCCTGGGCCCAAGCTCAACCGAGACAACCGGTAACAAAGGCACTGGTACAACTAGACTGGCTGTCATTTTGTCTTTTGGTGAAAAGATGAAAAGATTCCACCTCACGCCCGGGCCCAACCTTAACCGAGACAACCAGTGGACAACCCCCTGATACGGCCGCTAGACAAGCTTCCGTTGGTATTTTTTGCGGTATAAGGTGAAACACGGGTCTAGCGTGTGCTCTTCTTTACGGTGATGTAGCGGCGGTGGGGCCCTGGAGGCTAGGGGAAGCATCTGTGATGAAACAGGGGTGGGGGCTAAAACGGGATCAGACGGAAGCTATTTATAGCTGGGCCTGAAGAGGGGCGCCTCTACAGTCCATTAGACAGATTACCTCCAACAAAGACAGCCGCTAGCTGGTGATGCTTCTTTCCACTCCTGCCGCCTTTCTCTCTGCGTCGCCGCTGGTGTGTGTGTGTGTGTGTGTGTGTGTGTGTGTGTGTGTCTATGTATACAGTATATATATATATATATATACGGGCTTATGAAATAGTTACTGTGGAAGGAAGGAAGACTGTGGTGGTTGTACTGGGCAGCTCCCAGTGTCCACCAGTAGGAGACTGTGGTGGTTGTACTGGGCAGCTCCCAGTGTCCACCAGTAGGAGACTGTGGTTGTACTGGGCAGCTCCCAGTGTCCACCAGTAGGAGACTTGTCACACCCCGACTACTGTACCCGAACACTGTAGAAGCAGTCACTGTAACTAGTTGTTGTAAGTCGTCCCGTGGCTTCTCGTGCAACATACTGCTGTACTACTATTTTTATTGCACTTATTCATACTCTTGTACGTGTCTTAACACGTATCTTATGTTATGCTGAAAAACGGTCACCCTGTGAGATCCCTGCTCTCTGCTATGTATATGTGTGAACATATTCATGAAGATCTGAAGTGAGGGTGAGGCTTTGGGTGAGGCTTTGCATGGGGGTGGGGGGTGGGGGGGGTGTGGCATCCAAGTACATCCAAGCTCAGCACAAACTCCTCCCCAAGGAATACGTAAATCTACGATGCCATTCTGAACCCGCACAGTGGGGGTGGAAATACAGAACAGAACATCACAGGTGTAACTCCCACCACACACACAGCTCTGATATACACCAGCAGATCACACACACACACACACACACACACACACACACACACACAGCTGAGATGGTCTGACGAGTGAGAAGCGAAGGCCCAGCTGGTGGCTTACATAAAATGACACACACACACACGCACACACACACACACACATACGCACACGCGCACACACACACACACACACACACACACACTTCTTTCACAGTCGTGCACTAAGAATACACAACGCAGACGACATGTGTTGTCAGCTGTTCACACAAACGCACAAAACTCCTGGGCTGAGCAGACCAAACGCACCACACAGACAACTGAGAACACACAGTGTGTGTCGCACACAGTTCTCAGTCGTGCTCTACAAACACCCTACACCAGTGGTTCCAAATCTTTTTTGGCCCGTGACCCCATTTCTAGCTCTGAAAATGTTTGCGACCCCTAACTTTAACTTTAACATCTGCCGGTAATATCAACGTCCCGGGGAACGTAATGGCAGGGCTCTACTACACACTAAGTGATCAGTAGCAGTTTGCTTGTGGCTATGAATCATTAGGCAGTCAGTTCGTATATACAGGACGTCTGAGACATTAAGAAATAATAATTTAAAAAATTTGTTTGCTAAAATGGATCATCAAACGTGGACACGTGGTCTGATCAGTCTAACAGGGGTGCCCAATACGTCGATCGCGATCAACCGGTCGATCGCAAAGGTAGAGCGGGTAGATCGCGTGACATTCCAAAAAATATATATATCAGTGGTGCCCAACCAGTCGATCGCGATCTACTAGTCGATCGCGGGGTGCTCACAGGTCGATCACAAAATCCTTTTTTGTATACTTTTCATGTATTTTCTGCGAGACATCGCCGCCCCCGTCCCCATCGGCCGGTTCGCAACGGTGCTGTCAATGCTAACTCCCCCTGGGATTTGGGACTAGTAGATCTTGTGATGTTGAAAAATGTAAAAGTAGATCTGAAGTGTAAAAACGTTGGGCACCTCTGGTCTAGCACCACAACTTCCTCAGTACTATATTATATTAAAATACACGACAGTTTCATTTCTAATACCACTACAAGGGTCAGGGCTTCCATTCCCTTTATACTAGATACATTGTACCGTCACTGAGAAAGGCACTAGCATTGCAAAGGTTATGGGTTCTATTTCCTGAATGGAAACAATGTACTCACACTGAAGCATGATTGAGCATCGAGCACAGCTACAAAAGGAAATGTTTGGAGTTGTATTTCCTGTGTAGCTTTCAGCGTCATGGATTGCACTCTCTGTATCAAACACACAGAGAGCAAGGCACTAACGCAGGCAGGGTTAAGATGAACATGATACATAACTACATTAACACGCCTTCTATCACCAGTAGAAGTCACACAAGTACGGTACACATATTAAAGATGGGTAGCCATCGCTTCAATCACTTACAATATCCAGGTTCTATAAAAAACAAAACACAAGACCCCACATATGGACACAGGGCCGGCTACACATGCATGTAATTATATTAACTCCCATTACATAAGTCCCTGTCTGTATGGGCTGTAAGACTCTGACCTGAAGTACAGCCTCCTTCAAAGAGAGATAATATAATAAAATAGAGAGAGCACGCGATCAATGTCTTTCCTCCTGAGAGAGAGAGAGAGAGAGAGAGAGAGAGAGAGACTTCTGTGCAGCAGCTACAGCAAGCAGTGCTACTTAAAACCCATGTCCTGGGTTCTTCTCATCTGGCTCCCTCTCATTAATATGACATACGGAGCGTCGGCTCCACTGGGCCCACTCCACGCCACAGACCGTCTGTCCAGACACACTAGCTAGGCGCCATCTTCTTTAATTCATGATACTTGTGTCATTGAAAAAAGGTCTTGCCTGCCATAAGGCTGGCAGCAACAGGAAACAGGAGGACCAGTGAACTCTGGATTGCTGGAGGACGTTTTAAACTAATGGAACGGGGAGGATGTATATCCGTCGACTTTGCTGAAGAGAAGAGGAGGTTTGTGCAGGGAAATGACTCGCTCTAGGTCGTGTGAAACACACTGGGTGAGTTTACCACTTTACCTCTCTGGGTGGGTCACACACACACGCACACACACGCACACACGCACACACGCACACACACACACACACACACACACACACACACACACACTTAACCCCAGAGGTCAGAGTTCAGAGGGCCGGGATATAACCATGTGGTGTTTATGAATTGAATGAAATTAGCTGAACAGAGGACTAAGCGATATACTGTATATTTAGCTCCTATACGTTTTATTAGACATGCAAGAACGCATTTTTCTACTTGGTTGCAGTAAAGATATTTAAATGAGTAGGTAAACATTTAAGATAATTCAATTATTGATTGTTTGATACAAACTCAAAAGCTAATATTAATACTCACACTACAGCCACTAGTTAGGTCAACAAGCACTCCAGTCTGGATGCCAACAACATCAATGCATACAAACAAATATAAACAGGGCTTGTTCTAAGATACGAGGAAACCTCTCTCTCCCTCTCCCCCTCCCTCTCCCTCTCTCCCCCTCCCTCCCTCCTGCGGGCAGCGTCGATGGAATCCTTGAAGTGGCAGTTGCTAGGAGACATCCTTTTCTTAGCCAAGAGGGAGGCTGGACATAGGATTGTGTGAAGGCCATGTTTTTTTAATCAATCAGATTCCTCCTCCTCCTCCTGCTCCTCTTCATCATCATCATCATCATCTCCTGTCCGTCATGACGACAGGAAGGGAAGGTCAGGGGTTGTTGATTCATGACGGTGTCGCCGGTGCGGTGAACGGGTTATTTACAGTAATTAGAAATATAGGGCCGGACGCGTTATAACTCAATATTATCGTTTATCACATCTGGGAGACGACCAAGATTTTCTCGTTACTAGCAGAAGGAATATGTTAAGCTATGGAATATGCTGTATGCCCCAAAATACAAACAGATGAATCAGATTGATCCCCAAAGAACTTCAGCTAAAACGGCTAAAACTTTCTGAGAACCCTTTTCTCCTTAAAGGGATGAGACTAGTGACACCTTTTCCTTCCAGCTTTCCTGGCTATTACGAATAATAATAATAATAATAATATTTAAATATATTCAAGATATTTCATATCTTTAAAAAAAATACACCACCGACAACTGATTTTAACTTCACAAACGAGATGTTTTCTGTTTAGGGAATAGACCAGGCTGCAAATAGCATTGTACGGGGGGGTCAGAGATGATGATGATAAGATATGTAGATGATGGGAAATACCTAGCGCTTAGCAGAATTACAATTTGGAAAGTGGGAAGGTGACCAATCACTCAACAAAAGTCCTTTTCAAAAAGAAGAAAAACAAAACCTAAATAAAAAATGAATAAACCTTGGGACGAGACAGACCTCCAGGAACTACAGGACCCACCTACCTACTACTGATGATGTAAACATTAACCCCTTAATCCCCCCGGTTCCAGCATCTGCTCTGCCTTTTGCCAGCGGCTTCATTGGGGACCTCAACCATAGCACTCACAGATGATTAAATCCCCCACTGGCTCTCTAAGTGCACTCTCCGTCAAATACATCGGAGAGCTGGCGATTTATGTCCACGTAACCAAGCTCCCATCGTAAAGCATTGTACATCCACACACAGACCGCGTAAAGACACTTAGCTGGGGGGCAATGGTTTCTTAAGCTGCAGCGTTGTTCGCGGGACATGAGGGCCGGTGACTCCCATCACAGAACAGGATAGTGGGGGGTGAGGGGGGGTGTTGGACTCCCAGTCTACCTGTAGGCATCCTAAAACAAGCTGCCCCCTACCTGCTCTTTAAAGACATGTGTCTGAATTGACTGTAAGTCACTTTGGATAAAAGTGTCTGCTAATTAAACAACTAAAAATAGTGAAACGATTGAGTTGAAAAACCTGAGCCTCAAAATCACCTGTGAGACCTCAGTCGTCATGCCAATGCTGTATTGTGGGGCTCTGTGACATATTTACGAAATAGCTGAACTGGTTGTTTTAAGCGGTCTTAAATGTCTCGTTGAGGGGAAATATGTAGTCTAAAGATGGCCTCTGGTCTCGGGGTAGACTAGTTGAAGGCTGTTTCATGGTTTGGTTCACTTTTTTTTTAAGACGTGGTTTGTGGCCCCATGTTTCTAAGCCAGCCCCACTCACTGAATGAGTTCAGTCTTGTCTCATCAAAAGCTCAGGTTACATGTGACTCGTAGGCCTCTGATACAGTCACGATTCAATACTTTATTACCATACTACATAGTTGTTAGGGACTTGCCACAGCGTGCTCATGACAGAACAACCATAACAAACACAGCATAACAGTCAAGACAACATAAGATAAAAAACACATTACCCAGACACCCCACTACAGTCCGGCCAATCAGAACAGTGGTTCATTAACTGCCAGGTTCTTCATTCAGCAACAGAAAGGCTCTGTGATTTGTCAAAGAGTATTTTTGGACAAAAATGAAATTCTACCGAAACCACGAAAGCAAAGCATCCATTTGCTGACCGCTGGACAAATGATACACATGTGTGCCGGGGAAAATACTTTAGCGCTTGGTCACTTCTTTTGAGATGGTGGAAATATAACAATATGAATGTTTCAACCTGCCCTACCGAATCATATCCCGAATCATCACACACACACACACAGACACACAGTCAGTCCCATGCCAGTATTCTTTCGACCAATCACAGTAAAGAAAATACAGCTTCTAGCCCGCCCCTTTCCACTCTCCTCTGAACCAATCATAAACAAACAGACAGACAGACAGACAGACAGGACTTCAGGAACAGGGAGTGTAAGATGTTGATCAATCTGAGCTGTTAGGCCTACAGCACCCAGGCCCGGACCCGCCTCACCATTTGTTCGGCAGCTGAGGTGACAGTTTCCACGGCAACATCCCGGGAGCGTGCAGCCGATCGCCCACAGAGTGCACGGTCTGAGCTATCAGAGGCAACAGCTTGTTGCTACTGCTGAAGCTCCTTTGAATTAGCTTCAAATGGAAAGAAGGGCTAGCATGCTACGGCTAGTATTCGTTAGCATGGTAGCGTGGTGGTGCTCCTATGCATGCAAAAGAATAGGAGTCGTGTTCTGATTTCAGCACTGGTCGTCTGACAACAATTACCTTCAAACGGAAGAAGGGCTGCCATGCTAGTGCTAGGTAGTCATTAGTAATGGCGTGTCTATACAAAAGGAAGGAGAAATCGCATGATGATTTCAGAAGTGGACCTCTGACACAATTCAATGCAACAAGGCAAATAATAGTAGTTATTTTGTACAAAATGTCCAAACACAGGCAAACTGAACCAGCTGTGATTCTGTTGATTCAGTTGATGAACAGACAAAGACGAACAGTTCAGAGAGATTGGGAGAGAGAGGAAGGTTAGGTTTTAAAAAACAGCTGACAAATAAAACACTTCTTCATTAGAACGTGCCGTTTCTAGTCTCCATGATTAATTTCTACTGGGGAACACAATAAAGGCGGGTCGATATCAGTGGCAGTGATCTACTGTGAGACAAACTGTTCAACTATTCAACGGTAAGCTAACGTTGCATCTCCTTGCTGCGGCCGGGGCCCAATGTCCAACATGTCTTAGGTACTTCTAATACAAACACATATTCCTTTTCACTTAAGCCATAAACAATACTGGATTGGATCGGTTGACCCTAACGACTCAACAGCACCACACAAGTTAATTCAGCTGAGGATTTCAGAGTTACATTCGTGCTTGAATTGACTCTGGCTCCACAAAAGACACAGTTTGGTTCCGGGATTCTTCTCCAAATAGAACACAGTTTAAATACATTGTATAGAATCTGATTCCAGACCAGGGATGTTTGGACTACAACATTAAAGGCCTATGCTAACCGAGATGCGATGGCAATGTAGCTAGCTAAGCTATTCTGTTATGCAGCCTGGATATAAAGAATAGGCCTACCACAGACTGGTCTCCCTCGAGCTATGGAGCACCGAAGATTTCTAGAAAGCACACTTTGCACAATGAGTCACTCATTGTGCAAAGTATAATAACATAGTGATTAGTCAATGAAAAACATTGTTGTTCATCAAGTAAAAGCGGGAAACATTTACTGCGTATAGCTTCTGAACTCTGAAGAATGCGGGAGTGAATGGGGAGTAAGCATTCCATTGTACTTGTTACATATGGCAAATAAAGAAAGCTGAATCTGAATCTGAAATGTTTTCTCTGTATTAGATGGCTATGAAATGAACACGCTAACTTCTGATGGGCATTCACCGTTATTCATGGGCTACATTAATAAAGAAAAACAACTATGGATTAACTGATCAATTAAACTAATGCATTAGTTGCAGGCGTAAGGCATAAAATATATCAAGCAGTAGCAGATGCAACATGACCACTGTTAAGATCAGTGTCATGCATCTGAATCCACTGTAAGTGGTCTGCTAAAAGGACTAAATAGTCACGTTATGTAATGTTACGACATGAATACCGAGGAGGAGCTCTGTTCTCCCTCCCAACACCTTATGATCCTCCAGGAATCAACAGATGAGACACGTACAGCTCTGGCCCCCACGCCTCCCCAGCCCTAACACCCGATACTGCTGGCTGCCGAGTGAAAACAGTCTACAACTGTTGATGTCTCGTCATTAATAATGCATGATGGATAAAGGCTGCATTTATAGAAAGCAACGAGGTCTCTTCGTCTCTCTCTGTGGTAACAATTGTTTTTCATCCATTTACTAGCTTTTAGTATTTTGGATTTCAGTCATTTTGAAAGACGCTACTCCGTCCAAAGCAACTAAGTGAATTCAGACCAGGTCATTAAGGAGCAGGTCGAGGGCGTCTTGTTCTTGGATGCCTACAGGTAGACTGTGGATGTGGGGAATCGAACCCAGTACATTTCGGCTGGGGAGTCGAACGCCTTAGCTACTACACTATCCTATCCACTATCTAGGACGTGTTCGTAACTTGCTGGTTGGCGAAGCGAGCGCGCGTGTCTGATTGAATGGCGAACTAAGCTGGGACTAAGACAGGCCTCCTTCCCAACTGTCATGATAAATGACAGCTGGAGCAGCCTCAATGAGAGCAGTCAATGCACACATCGGAGACAAAACGTTAGGCACGCACGTACGTGCAAACAAAGACTAAAGCACCGATGCAGACGTATCAGGACAGCTCATCGATACCGCCGCCAGAACAGAACAGAGGGCGAACATTACTGCAGCGTTACGGCTGTTAACCGGGCCTTTGAAAAGTGTGGCGACTAAGTTGCTCAAGGGCACTACGGCAGGCAGGTCGCATGGATGCGTTTAAGTGCCGGATCCCAGATCTCGGGTCTCAGGTCTCTCTCTCGCTCTCTCTCCTCTCTCTCGCTCTCTCTCACCCTCTCTCTGAGCAAAGGTCCACCCTGCCACCACACATTAACATCAAGAGGAGAATACACCACAGAAGAAGATCTATCAAGAAGTAGGCCATCTCTCAGACTGGGTTTGGGTGGGTGGTGGGGATGTTTTGGGGCAGAGGGTGTCGACCCCAGAATCTGGGGGGTGGGTCGGATGAAAAATGGGTGATGTTGCCGAAACCGACTGTGTGAGACAGTAGCCTATGATATATTTGCTTTGAGTGTGTTCATTTGGCTTTAAAATATCAGAGAAAAATATAAGACCACCTGAGTATACATAATTGTACAACAAACCCCTTATACTAAAATGAATTGACCTGCATTAAAGACCATCGCGATATTACCAAAGTTCAGAGCATATCCAGAGATCTCCAACAGGCCAAGTTGAAGCCAGTGCGTGTAGGTTTACAGGCCACATGCTGATGAACCGTGGGCTACATCTGGCTTCTGAAGCGGCCCTACGGAGACACACCGCCAACATGTGACAGGCCAGGGACACCAAACCATTACATCCCATATAGAAGCCCACCACCAGAATCCCCCCATCGTAGAAGAGATGTCATCGGCTCTTCGCCGGCAAATTACGTCCATCACGCATCCAGTTCATTAGCGTATAGCACTTAAGCCAAGGTTGTCTGGCGATTATATATTAAAGCTATGCGTATCGCTTGCTCCAATAAGCCACGCATTAACCGAGAAAAATAAAAGACAATACATGTGGCGTTAGCTTTCCCTTGATCAAAATCCCCAGCCCTGGCACTTAATTCGTTTTTTACTGCTTAACAATAGAAGCGGTGGGGAAACAGACAGTGCTGCCGAGAAACGTCATTTACAGGGAATAAGAAACAAAAACCCACTAGATCCACACCATTTATCAATATGCCGTTGCCTTGAAGCATCGACAAATCCCAATTTCATCAAGGGGGGAGCATTGCAAATATTGCCATTTTACTCCGCCGCCGTCTACATAATATCACTTAACAGGTCGTTTGAAGCACCGCACACTGGAAGAGGCCCGCAGATGACTACATGTGAAAATGTCTTCATTATATCGACAATCTCATTCACCGCTTATCCATCCCATCCCATTCGCATTGTGCACTTTCTTTCTTTCTCCGTGCACCTATTCGCGCATTGATACATTAGTCAGCACTGGGGATTAAATTAACGATTGTATTAAAAAATTCGACAGCCTTATTGCCCACTCTCAGTCCAAATAAAGGCACGGGCATCCAGCAGCATCTCCGCAAACGCCACAGCTTCGTTGCGATATATATATATTTTTTTCTTCCCTCTGCGACGGAATGCTTGCAATAAACTGCGCGGATAACGGTTCTGTATATTTTACCTGATCCAGGGGCAGATTTATGATTTCGCTGATGGGCTGCAGCAAACCGGACCCCGTACACGCCGGAGAGACTGTTTCAGTGGCCATGGCTCAGTCGACGTCGAGGGAGTCCTGTTCTCTTCGTTCCCTTTACCCTCTCTCTCTCTCTCTCTGTGTGTCTCAGCGGGTCCCTACGATTCGCCCCGAATCTGTCTGTCCTCCTCCTTCTCGTTCCGCTCCTCCTCGACCGCCAACAGGGCTGCTGTTTGCTGCTGGCCACTACTGGCTGTAGGATGAGCTACACTACACGTCCACCAGCAAGAGCTGTCAACGTTTCGTGTGTCATTATTATATGAAGGCAGAAATACAATACTATCTATGATACAATATATACAATACCAAACAATGCAATACAAATACAAATAAAGTCATATAATATATTGATAAGATATAATATATTATTATGTTATAGTCAGTTCTAGTTTCACTCTAAAAAAAATAGATGCTACATGTATCATTACAATTAGGCCTATGTAATCTGTCTACGCCTTATTTTGAATTTGTGTCTGCATTGGAAAATTATTGAACGTACTTCCATGCAACGATATATCTTCGGTGAGGGGAGGCTTGGTAATCTGTTTCCCGAGACGTTGATCCCCCCGGATACCCCCCCCCCCCCCCCCTTAATTTTCCCAGCGGTCTTTGAGTTCATTCATGCTGACTAAGTAGCCTAGAGTTGTCGAGAAAGGTCACATTGTAAGTGTGTTTGTACTCATTTTGCAATTTGTTATTTCTGAATCTAATTAAATGTAGGTATGGATTGATTTCGCAGTGAATTGCGAAATCACAAAGCTGCGAAGGTGCATCAAATATTCATCTAAAATCAATAAATAATTGTTATAGTGTCTTATACCGCCATCGATCTATCCTCCTCCGTATCAATCTAACATGAGTGCTTATGTGAAAGTGTTTCCTATAAGCCTACTATTAGATAAGTGTTGACATGAATATTTAAATGGTTCCATAATTTGTTATGGCATCTCAGAAAATCTTTCCTAATGAACCACAAGGCATAGGGCCATGATAACAACTACACAAAACTCGTCCGTCAATTAAGATAAGACAACCTTATATAAGATAAAAAACGAAGGCAGGTGGCGGTACATTGAGACTGTGCTCCCTAAGACACTCGCTTTACTTTCCACGAAGAAGAACTACCACGCCTTTGATGTCATCCGCTCCCCGTGATTGGCTAAATGCTACTTCCGATTTAAAAAAATAAAAAAATAGGAAGTACCTTCCTCCCTGACAAGCGTGAGTCGCAACACAAATAAACAAACGTCACGGCTTAATGAACTTAGGTGTCGCCCGAATGAGTTTCGGCAGCAGTCAGACGTGACCATGAACAAGTGCGTGGTCTCCGGCTGTCCCAACCGTCGGAAGGGGCCCCTCAACCGGGTCCAGAAGCGGTTCTTCCAGTTCCCGAAGGACCAGGCGCGGGTTAAGGTATGGCTCGCCGCCTTGAGGGAGACCGAGAAGCAGGACTCCACGGAGCAACACATGTTGTGCGAGGACCATTTTCTACCGCAGCACATCACGGCGGGGGGCATCCGCGAAGACGCCATCCCGATTATGCCCCCGTATCTGGACGGGGTGCTCGGCACGGTCTCCCCTTGGGCCGACGAGTCGTCCGACGAAGACCAGCAGTGGGCGGATGATGAGGATGGTGATGATGGCGGCGGCGAGGAGGAGGAGGAGGAGGAGGAGGAGGAGGATGCGCCGCTGCCGCCACAGGTGAAGGAAATGCAGAATACTCTACAGTCCACACTGTGGTATCCTCACCTATGGTCGAGTCTGTGTGTCACGTTTTGTCTGAAGGTTTTTCTTGCTCTTAATGTAGGTTACATTATATTGCACACATGTCCTTACCGTTTAGGTTACGCACACGAGATGTTTAACCATTCATAATCATAATCACAGAGTGTCGTGATATACAGTACATTAACGAGATGCCGAACTCCACGAACCGTCTTTTGCCTCTTTTCATTTGAGATTGTTTACTTTTGTTACTGACCAAACTGTCTCTTTTTTTTGTGTCATTCTTTTACAGCACCAACTCGAAAGTGCTGTCAACCGGTAAGGCTGTTGGTCCACCAATGTGCCACGACTTCAGACCTTCCTCTGCTATTTATTGTTGTAGGCAAAAGTAACCTTATCTCTTTCTCAGTTGGCCTACAGGTGATGGGAAATTCGCCCCACGTGACGTGTATGCAAGAAACGGTATGCAAATATGGCATATATATTTTATTTTTTCACCTATAACTCCAAGAAGACCTAAAAACGACTAATCTTTTTTTTTATAGAATAAGAAAAAATACATTTGCAGATTTTGTTGTTTTCTGTTGTTCATTTTAATGTTGGTTAGTGGTGAATGACTATGATAGCATAGCACCTTCATTGAAAACAATGGTTTCTTCTAGGTTAATGGTTTTATATGAATCCACAGTGTCCCTGTGTGTACAGATGTATGTCTCTTAAGTCAAGTACAGATGTGTATGTATTTTAAGAGTCTGCCCACCCACTCTGTACAGATGTGACCCTGGCATGGCTGACCAAGGCCCTGATGCAGGAGATGGTGAACGCCCCGGACGGCGTTCTGGACCTCAGGCAGGCGGTCATGAACCTCAAGACCCGGCGCCGGCGGGTGTATGACATCACCAACGTGCTGTCCAGCATCAGCCTGATCAAAAAGGAGTCAGCCAACAAAGTCAAGTGGATGTACGTATATGTACTCTCACAAATCAAACTTTAGATGAGACATCTAAAGTCTGTTTCACTTTCTTTTGCTTCATATTTGTTTCGACCAATCATGTTGCTGGAGGCGGCCATCTGTAAGCGTGTAATTGGATAACAGCGAACACAAACTTGGCCAGCACCGGTAAACTTTTCCCGGTTGGGAAGACAAGCTAAAACCTCCTATCACCACCAATGTTCTTAACACCGGCCACTGTAGAAAAACACATTTTTATCATTTGTAAATAATGTATACATACATATTTGAAATCTGATGTTTTTTAATTTACTTAATTCATTTTAAATTCTATTTACCCCATGTACATGCTTTACAATGTTTTCGTGTTTTCTCACAATGGATGCTTTTATAAATAAAGGATTGTAGTATATGCCAGTAGAGCTGCCTCTGTGTACTGCACTAGAGATGTGAAAACCACACCTTCTCTCTCCCTCTCCCAGTGGGAAGACCCCTGTGTCGTGTTTCCTGAAGAAGAGCCAGCATAGCTTCCAGAAGGAGCTGTCCAACCTGAAGGCCGTGGAAGACTCTCTGGACGAGGTCATCAAGACCTGTGCTAAGCAGCTCTTCGACCTGACCGACAACCCAGACAACATCAAATATCCTTTTCATGTCCGGGGTCAAAGGTCACACACGGTACTTCTCAAAGTTAGACCGGGGATAAGAAAAATGCAGGAACCCATCAGTCACTTCTACTGTTGCCACTGGACGCTGACCCATGCAGCCACAGTATCCTACTGATCACTGAGATCTACCCAGTACAACCCCCAGTAGACTACCAATAGCCAATGGTCAGCTTCCAACAGCTGGAAGCTGACCAGTACAAGAAACCACAGTCTTAAGATAAGATCCCATGGTCCTATGTGTTAGTTAAACAGCCTCCAGACCCTGGTTATGTGCATATAGTCAAAGATCTAGTCTATTCCTTGACTCGCTGGGTCCCCACGTCCGCCTACGTCACCTATGAGGACGTCAGCCGTATCAAGGTGTTCCAGGACCAGACCATCATGGTCGTCAAGGCGCCCGAGGACACCAAGCTGGAGGTGCCCACGCCCAAGGAGGTGAGTTGATGATGTCATGAGTGACTCACCTGCCTGCCTCGTTCAGGGAGGTCAAAGTTTCAGTTTTCTGCAGGTTCATGGGTCAGGAGGGGTTAGGACACATGTAAAGATGTTAATATTTCCCAGTTCCCATGAAGCTGTTTTATATGATGTGAATAATACATACATACATTTAGTATGTATGTATGCATTTAGTTAATAATAATAATAATTATGTTTTCCCTAGCCTTGGGTTTGGAAAAAAAACCAACCTTCCTAACAGGTTGGTTGGTTCTGTTTGGGTTCTGCAGGACAGCATTCAGATGAACCTGAAAGCAGTGAAGGGTCCGATCGCCGTGTTAACAGCCGAGATGGGTCTCCGCCCGGGCACCGGCACCAGCACCACCACTACCAGCACCACCAGCACCACCACGGGAGGGTGTTTTGTAGCGGTGGAGCGGAGCCGCATTCGAACGGCTCCTTTAAATACAGGTAGCTCCCACAACCATGGCACCCCACTCCCATGTGTGATGTCACTACAGGGGTACTTTTTGAAGTGGCTTGTAATTATGGCTAATCAACATCACACCTGGTGGTCAAATAGGGGCCATTTTTGCCCTTTGCAAAGTGAATTAAATAGCATTGTTGTGATGGTAGATGTTTATTTAAGCAAGGTATACTAGCAGTTAGCGAAGCATTGTTGCTATAGAGTGGCATTATCAAGGCATGCTGTGGGAATATGCTTGTGATAAGCATTGAATAATTTGCATAGTCAAATAATAGTTAAATCCAAGAGGTCATATAGATTTAGTTGAATTTAACATTTTTCTGTGGAACAATGTGTGTTCTCCCATCATGTACAGTAGAGGGCGCTGTTATACTTCATCAAGTATACTTGGTTACCAAGTATACTTACCAGCCTAACATAATTAAACTTGACAAAAAAAACGATTCCCCCATTATAATATCCAGTGATGGTTGTATTTATTATACACAATGCAATGCAAGTCTCACAAAACAAATGTTTTGCACATATTCCATCTAATGGTCTACAGTTTATCTAAATGTAGTGTGTTGACTACAGGAAGTGTTGTTAAGTGTAGTAACTTCCTTCCAAAAAAAAGCGAACAGACCCTTAACTTTTTTTTCATTAACAAACTAATAAATACATAAATACATCATCTAGTTGTTTTGAATAGAAATTGAAACTGTCACTTTCACTGTCATTGTGACAGTTGTGTTAGAATGTTACTGGATCTCCTTTTGGACAGACCTGGAGTTCTATTTACCTGACTAAAATGTTTATTTATTCTTTATTTATTTCTGTTTTCCAGAATCCACCAATCCACAGAGTTCCGTCAAAAGTTCCTAGCCAACCACCCACCCACCCACAGACAGACCACCAGAACCACCTCTTTCTCCTGGTCCATAACCTGGCCTCGGTAACGCCCAGATAACAGAACGTCCACGAGAGAATTCACCTTTTATTTTATGACTTAAATTAAACCCACTGTCGTTCCTCTTAAGAGCAGTG
>OOFB01023345.1:1577-27272 GCA_900323305.1 Trachyrincus murrayi
TACCCCCCCCCCCCCCCCACACACACACACACACACACACAAACATCAAAATGGCGTGGATCTGTTTGAATGAAAAGAAGTGTAACATTTTCTTGCAGTTTAATAGTCATTGACTGGAGAAAGACATTGTCATCACCGTATTTTTTGTGCAATACTTTGTACGCGATTAAAATTGAAGTAGGAATAATGTAGCACCTAATCTTACCTCATAAAACATCACATGTATTAAAAATCTGCATAAAACAACTGAGTTGAGTTGACTGATTTAATACATTATTTTGTTGTTGACTTGGCATGTTGGCAATTACTAAACATAATCTGTCTAGTTTCTAGGCATTTCACCAGAGCATGCAGTTAAATGCCTTTTAGTAATCATATAAGATCTGATCAGTTAAACTTTACAACAAAAACAAAGCCTCACCTACACCGAAACAGAGTTTCAGTTGTAGAAAAGCATATTTACATCGAGAGAAAGTCAATTTCAGAACATCCACACGATTTAACTACGGTACTTTGAAACGAAATAGAAAGTATGTGTTCAAGCTATTACTTGATCCAGATCATGAAATTATGATTTTTTTTTACATTGGCATCTACTAGTACAACACACCTTAGTTAAGGTGATTTCTCAGCATACACGTTAGACTGGAACGTACTGAGAATCACTGCACCAATAGAGCCATTAAACACTGACTGGGTCAAGTTCCACAAAAAGCAGGTGTCCATGTTTGTGTCAACATTCCAAACATTAATGTATTCATAAATGTTCTTCCAATAGCACAATATGTACAACCTGAAATACGATGGTTTGCGTGAGTTTTCTTGAACATGCACACACAAGGTTCAAGTGAACACAAAAGTGGATCAGTTTTAAGTGCCTGGCTCCCAAAGGCAGCGGTCCCTCTGTATCTCATTGGCTGTTTCAGTTTGTCTATTCTCGATATTTAAAATGCATTAGTAATCCGATGCACTTTCGTCACACTGAACACAGAACTATGCAAATACGATGGGGATATTTTACATGATAAATATTTCAGTTCAAGGTCCTATCTTGTTTCTTTGAAGGAGTGCAAGATCGTCTCATTCTTCACATGGGGAATGCAAACAAACAAAGCTGTTGAATAGATTGTTCCTACACGCATATGCACCACTATGATTAAGGACATGGCAACAAAGCCTGTGGAGACCTGTTTTGGTCATTGAACGTTGGAAGGGGAATGTTACCCCCGCAGCACCCCTTTAATGTGGCCTTCAAATTCATGAAGATGAAGCATGACTCAACAACAATACCAAACCATCACCCAGCCCCATGGGTGTGTTGTGTCTCTGGCTCTCCACATATAGACCAACTCAGTGTCAAACTCTCATCCTGCAGCATAGCAGAGTCCGAGATACCACACACACACACACACACACACACAGAGGATCCAATGTTCACGGTTACGAGTAGATGGACCAGTAGATGATGTTGAAGAGTACGTAAGCACCGGGGAAAAAGACCCGTGAGTACTTGTCGATGGCGTGCGTGTCAATCCAGATGTTGACGTATCCCCTGGAGGGCTTCATGTGGCTGGCGATCTGGGGGTTGTTCAACGCCACCTGGGCCAGGATTCTCTCTTGGCGGCCGCCGTTCTCCGGCATGACGTAGTTCCCGGTCATGTTGATGTCCATGGTGCCGTAGCCGGTAATCTGGGGATCCACCGCCATGTCGTCCGGGTGACCGATCTCACAGGTGCACGGCAGCTAGCAGTGTTCGGGGGGAGGGGGACAGACATTGTCAAAGTCACATACACACACTTTCATCGTTAGCAACTGTAGTCTACTGCGGTTAAGGGCACATTTTTTTCATTTTAGCAGTTGCTAATTGGATTTGCTAATTCTGAAATTCTTGTGGAAAGTCTTTTGATTTTATTATTGAACGTTTGCCCAGTTAGCTTTTGGAGTGCCATGGATGATTCAAAACATTATACAAGAGCAGCTAAAGCCAGAGGCACATTTTAAAGGTTGCTCACAAAATGCTGCTGTATTCATTTTAGTCATGAACCTGATCTAAACTCATATGCAACTAACAGACATTTGTATGGAACTCAAAAACCACATATTGCATCAATAGTACTTTCCAAAAGTGCCCCTAGGTAACCTAGGTACAAAATAATGATTTCCTATCATTATTTATTCCATAAAACGACGCCAACATGGAGGAGCCATATGTGGTGCTTCCATGTGAAGGAAGTCATTTGAGTGAGCAGATCTCATGAGCAGTGAACCATCCGGAAGTAAACGAATGCCTGGAGCATTCACCTGACACTAGGGCTGAGAGGCAATACAAAACACTTGAACATCCATCAGAGAGGAACGCTACACAGAATTGGAAAACATCCAACACAGTGGGTTTACAGTCCTCTGTTAACACGTAAGGTTCAGGACCCAATCAGAAAAGTGAACCACTATCCAGGAGTACGTGCCTTCCCACCAACACATTGCACCACAGCTTACATGTGGACATTTGTATCTGAACAAACCTCAAAAAGAATCTTTTGAACCATACACCATTTGATAAACAGCGAATGACATCGGTTCAGGGCTTGTTTTTCTGCTGAATAACTAACAACTGCAAAACTCCTGGCTCACAGTCAACCACAAACACGACTTCCTTCTAGAATATTCTAGAGGCAAATGCAAAGCCTAATAGAAAAGTTACGTGGATAATTGACCCCAAGCACACCAGCACAGTTTAGACCGCATTGAGAGGATATGATTGGACCTTACTTTATAGCAAGTATAGCTATTGTTCTGATCCCTGGATTCTCAATAAAACAAATTAATTAATTAAATGGATTGTTGAATTCATTATTTCCAGAAGAGCAGAAGAAACAGGAAATACTCACATGTGACATTGGAGTTAACTGTATTTCATCTACAATGAATCCCGAACCAGAGACAAATCCCAATGAATACATGAATAAATAAAAAATAAAAAATAAAAATAAAAAAATTTAAAAAAAGAAATAGCCCAGTCAACACTTACCCTCTCCCTCAGTTTCCTTTCTTTCCTCTCCTGGACCGTGGAGAGGTAGTTGACTGCCGCGTACTCGATCACGGACAGAAAGACAAAGACGAAACTGACCCAGAGGTAGATGTCCACCGCCTTGATGTACGACACCCGTGGCATGGAGGCGTTGACACCCGTGATGATGGTGGACATCGTCAGCACCGTGGTTATGCCTGAGGATGAAGAATCACCCCGGTTGAGGATGTAGATATATATATATATATATATATATATACATACAGTACATACATTTATATACACCACACAACATTATCACGGTGTCTAGTGTATAGGATAAACGGGTTAACAATGACCTTGGCTTGGTTTGCAAGTGGAAGATAAGTGAGTGGAAGATATTTAAAGTGAGGAATAATGTTTTGAAACCGAAAGAGATTCCCAAATATATCTAAGGATGTCTAAGGGATACCTAAGGGGACTCGGGCGGGGACGGCCCTGCGGTCGATCCAGAAGGACACCCAGGACAGCATGACCATCAGGGTGGCGGGGAAGTAGGTCTGCAGCAGGAAGAAGAAGATATGGCGACGCAGGGTGAAGTGGATGTACAGACGGTTGTACCAGCCTGGGAGAGAGGAACAAACCCCACACCCCACTTACAGTGAATTCAGATACATGACATCGGGGAGCCGAACACCCTGTGTTTTTTTTTATATATACCTGTAAATATATATATTACATATTAATAGACGGGGCAGTGAAGCAGGGTAGGAAAGTGGGTTGAAAGAGAGAGGGAAGGATGGAACCGAACCTGGATCGCTACAAGGCCAACGTGGTTACCGCACTAGTGGGCTGAGCCACCAAGCTGCCCCTGTTATACATATCTATCTTCATCATCATCACCATCTTAGTCACCACTACCACCTTCTTCACCATCATCATCATCATCATCATCATCTTCATCTTCATCCTCGTCATCTTCATCATCATCACCATCACCATCCATCACCGTTTCATTCCTTGCTTTCTTGTTTAAGCATCGCAAATGTTTCCTTTCAAGGTGAGCAGTGTGATACAGTGTGAGTCAGTGCGTACTTCTTACATTGAATTCTATAAACCACATTTGTGATGTCAAAGGACGGTTGTATTGAACCTCGTTGAACATTCTCAGAAGTAGAGAAATCTCCCGAACACATGATCCTGTGCATGAGACCAATGCGTTTTCAAGGCAAAGGCAGTCGATAGCGAGTGAGGTTGTATTACCCGTGCTGCTATAGAAAGCCAGCTTTGTGGTGGTGTGAAACTTCTGTATGAGGAACTGTGACAGAGAGATCCGATCGTCGGTGTCCAAGGACTCGTTTCCCTTCTTCCAGTACAGCATCAAATCGTCGTCCGTGTATGCGTCTGAAAGAGAAATATTCATAACAAAATCCAATTATTTATACATGACAAACCCAAGGCGTCTCCTCGTGGAAAATATTTGAAAAATACTGAATAAGAAATAGTGAATAAGAAAAAGGATGATGTTTAGTTCACGTGTACTCACAGCTCTCTATCTCTAAAGAACAGGTTTGGGTGTCAAGTGGAAAGCGGCTCAGGTCCATGTTGCACATGGCTGTGACGGTTACTCTGTTGGATGAAAAGCCCAACGTGACCAATATCAACAACTTGCTGTTGTTATAATACATCCATGGTTGTACCATGTTATTAAGTCATAGATATTATCCAGCGGCCGGGTCAATGGAGGCATTAAACAGCATTTATTTTCATAATGTCAAATGTGTTTTACTTCATATTAGGATGGATTTTGGATTTTGACTTTTGAGAAAACAGTAAGTATGATGCACATTTCAAATGTGTTCAAAGAACACTGGCTGGAGATTAAAAAAAACATTTCCTCATTGCCAATATGTTTCCTGCTGACAACAACAACGCTGACATTTCCATCGTCGTTGTTCGTTATCATGTTAGATGATCCAATATTCTGTTAGATCAGCATTTTAAACAACTTGCCAGCCTCTCTACATCTAGCTTTTGGAAAATATATACACATATTTATTATTTTCCGTAAATATTATTATTATTATTATTATTAATAATAATAATAATAATTTTATTAAAAGGAGAGACAAGACAAAGAAAAGACAGTCTCTAAACTTAAAGGAAAACCAAACACCCTCGTCTGAGCTCATCCCTGCCCACTATAAAAAAATTTTTTATTTAAATGCGTGCTTCTGTCACATTTCTGGGAGACTATCTCCACTCGCTACCATCACATTTTGGGGGGTGTAGCCAGAACGTTTGATTGACGTTATCTGGTAACGCAAAACTGCCAGTAACAAATAACAAATAACTCTTCAATCCATAGAGGGCAACTTGAGTCCATATTTACATCTTATCCTATACGTTTTTAAAACTTTGTGGATTTAAGTCGGGATTTGGACCAGGATCAATCCATAGCACTAACCCACTGCATCGCTTTCCATCTAAAATAAGTTGCTTTAGGGTTTGGTTTTCCTTTAAATACTCAAAAGAAAAGAGACGGAAAGAGGAGCCCTCCCTACCTGAGGCTGTAGAGCACGTTCCCGTCGGGGTACACCCTGAGCATGACGTTGTCCGTGGTGGTGTCATGGATGAAGGACCTCTTGGAGTGCACGAAGAACATGTCGGGGACCCAGATCTTCTTCACCAGGCGACTGTCGAAGGTCATGCTCTGGTTGTTGGTGCTGGGAAATGCCAGGCGCTCGTCCTTCCAGTAGTGACGCAGGTAGAGGGTCATGGTGAAGTCCTGGAGGGGGGGTTAGGGTTCGGGAGGCAGGGTTTACTCAATGTGTGGTTGTTGGAAGAAGTTTCAGGGGACTGTCACTAGACAAGACATTGAGTAGGTGTTTAAGTTGAGCATGGCCATTGGAAGTCTTCCAAGTATAAAGAAGATACAAGGGTTTTATAGAGACAGAATGAAGGGAGGGCATTGCAAGGTATTGTTTGTCCATATAGGGTCACACATTTGTAAGTTATGCTGGAAGGAGAAAATGTCAGCTCAAAAACTCAAACAAAGCAGTGCATTTTTACTACAATCGGACCTCTGCCATTTCTTCCACAGTGGTACTTGTTTTGTGTGGTATAGCCGATTACATGGGACATATTTACAGTACTGTCAAGTGAAGATGTGCTTTACTTACCATATCCACCTCAGAGATGGTGTCAAGACTTTCAACCTGAACATCTACTCCCACTGGGATCGGAGGCCCTGGAATTAGAAGGCAAATCTGCATTTATATATGAGCACTTCTTTAGACCTGACAGCATCTCAAAGTACCACACACACATCCATGTGCCATCATCAATAGTGACAGCCATGAGATGCCACTCACTGCCACCACGTTTTAAAGAAGCTAAGGGACCAACAACAACCCACCATTTGTCTGATGACCTGTTTCTACCTGCTAGGCCACCACGTCCACTGCACTGAGCCATTTAAGGAATGCAAATACTTTTTTTATTTTTAGGCTGTCTGGCAGGGACTCTGCTTCTGACCTATTTCAGGCCCGGTACTAAGCATCATTCAGCAGTAATGGAATTAGGTCACAATTGATCAAAGTTGACGCTGCCGTGGATATGATCCTGCTCACCTTTATTTTTACCCCTCGTTCCAAAGGACACTTTGTGGGAAGGCCACCTCTACACTGACATACGTAAACACATCATACATGGAAGGCGTGGACAGATTATTCTGTTCATGGTGGTTTCCAAAAAATAGGACTATGCCCTCACTGGGCATGTTCTAGTTTGCTTTAGCTTGTCCTAGTTAGCTTTAGCTCACACGCTTTGTGGGGGAATATACATGTGTATTTAGGAATAGAGTGGAACAGTTCCCATGAAATCCTACTATCTGTATAAAGTATAAACCAAATCACCCCCCACCCTCTCTTTCTCTCCCTCTCTCTTTATCTATAATCCCGCGGTCAGCGAAATCCCTCTCGTGTAAAAACTGAAGCAAAAGCAGTAATTACACTCTGTTGACATGAAGAATACACCCGCTGCTGTAGCTTTCACGGGCGGAACTTAGAAAAGACCTTCCGTGTCATCAAGGACTCAGCTCAGATTATACAGTCTGTACCACTGGACCACGGGCTGATCTCATCAAGTTGGTCTTGGATGATTTACACAGGGACAGTCTCTCTGTTTAAAGTTGCTATGATGGATGCATAGAGATTTACATGTGGATGAAACATGATAAATGACCATCCATTGTTGCAATACACAGTCTGCCGTGTGCAGTCTCTCATCATGTCCCTGTTTTAAAAAAATAAATACATTTTTTAAATCAATATTTATGCATTCATATTTAGAAAATATTAATATTCAAACCTCCAAATGCTGGTCTCATTGTAAAGTCGTGGTCATCTATTCTGAGCAGCTGCTCAGATTTGGTCATTGGAGATTTTGTCATGTCTGGGCTTCGTTTAAACATTGGGCTGTAAGAGAAAGAAAACCGTTACCCTTCAGGAAATGTAATGTAATGTAATGTTTATATATTCCCACAAATATAATATGTTAGTTTTGTTAGGTATGACCTTCCAGATTTGTGACCTTCTGCACCATCCATTCTTGAGGTTTCTCTTCTTGACCTGTTCATTCAAACACAAGATGATAGTTTCATGGAGAATCGAGCAGAACCGCAGCTAGCGTGTGACCATCTCAACATGTGATACAAACAATGCAACATATATCAAATAAACACGATGGAACACACGCAATTAAAATGAAGAACCGATAGCTTGATCACGACACCCCACAGTGAACAACAGAACAGGTGGTTTTGTTTTTGCTGTAGTAGTTTGTAGTTATACTCTCTGCTCATGTCCTAAGGCGATGTAATACATCCACTTAGGGTTGCTTCACTGACATGCTATTCCCAAAGAAATCACCCAAAGGGCACAGGGGGCTTGTCCTTCAACACATCAAATCTATTACAGAAGTCCCCCCTAGACAACATCTTCGAGGTTCTACAATTCTATTTCTACAATTCTACAATGGTTGCATATAAAAGGGCATGGTGCTCCAGATTGTGTTCACGCCCCTAATGTCAGAGACAATGACAGATGAATATCCAGAGAGAGAGAGAGAGACAGAGAGAGAGAGAGAGAGAGACAGAGAGAGAGAGACAGAGACAGAGACAGAGACAGAGACAGAGAGAGAGAGAGAGAGGGAGAGAGAGAGAGAGAGAGAAAGATGCCAGACCAGAGAAGGACGGTGTGGTGTATTAAAGTGTACAAAAGAAACCAAAGCTTCATCCGTCCATCCAAAATGGCACGGGACAACAGACTAGCCCACACGAAACAAATCCCTGTTTGTTGGATGAAATAAAAGAACAAAACGGAGGGGAGTGTTGACATGGGTGGGACTGACGGGTGCTAGTCATGCCTCTCCATCCAGCAGCTGGTTTGATAATCCTCTTGGCAGAAGAGCTTCTCCAATCCCCCCCCCCTCTCTCTCTCCCTCTCACTGGCCAACACTAGACCAACACGCTGGCTGGCTGGCCCTCCCCTTGATGCTGTGGTCCTACAGGATGTAACAAATACACGGCTATACAGATCATTGGGTCTAGACTCTAGGGTCAATGCAAGTCAATACACGTGGTGCTGGAAATGGTTTTAGGATCCAGGGTGATCGATGATGATCACTTGCATGTAAGCCAAAATGTGTATAGTGTGTGATTCAAATGATATTTGCAAGTGTTCAATCGGTATTGACATGTCGACGGTCAGAATGGGTTAAAGTTGTATGTTGGGGTTTGCAATGTGCTCAACACTTATCCTGTTAGACGATTGTGACTTGTCACGCTGCAGTCCTGCTATTTCAGAGCCTAAAGGCTTGACTTAACCCATAATTAAAACTAAAAAGAACCAGAGTCTCACCATAATTAAAAAAACAGCAAGTAAATGGGTTGGCTTTTTTTTCTTTAGATAGACTTTGCCTTCTCCAGGCTGCCTGGTGCCAAGGAAGGGATTTAAATAAGCTAAAACAGAGCAGTTCTTCTGAAATCACTGCCAATGGCAAGAGTGGTGCTTCCCTGTAGGAGGAGGATTCTCATTTAAACGCTGAGGAGGGATGAAGAAGTGGGCAGTGAGAGTAGGAGTAAATAAGAAGCCATAGGAGAATGCTCTCTGAATGAATATCACATCAACAACTAGGCCTACTACAACATACAGTCGTTGTTTATTCAAATGCTATGCTTTAAAGAAGTTGCTCCAAACTCAACCTTTTTTAGCCATGCTTTTACTAAGGGACAGATTATTTGATGTGTGCACTACGTTTTAATCTCCGTAATATTCTGTATATAAATGGAAATTGAATAACTGATTGAAAATTGTATCTTGAATATCAACAGATTTTTCTATCTTTTTTAAATTACTCTCCAGAATTAGGTGAATGGTCGCCATAATAACTTCCAGCATGAAATTAATGATCAAAGTCTAGAAGCATCCCGACATGTATTCAATGTAAACGCAAATCCTTCGTACTGATGGCCTTGATTCTTCCTTGTGTTTCCTGTGCAGACGAGCATGAATCCCATGTACCGTCTCCTCTGGGAGTGTGCCGCGTTATCTTTTATAATCATCAAGCTGTCACAACAATTTATCTCCGATCAGGGAGACGCAACATTCTTTAAAGTGAAGAGGATCGTTGAAATTGGCAGTTATCTAAATAGCAGCATGAAAGTGATAGTGTATCTAAGGAGCCGTGGCAGGGGATTGCGTGTGGCAGGGTGGGGGGTTGGATTATGCTATAAAAGGGTTTGTGGAATACATTAACCAACTCACAAAGCTGATCGCAGAGTGAAGGGAACATGGTGTGGCATTTTGCATGGGGAAAGCGTCTCTTTTACAGCTTAGTGCACACCCAGAGACTTCAGGCACACCAGCAACACAGGACCCAGTGTGTGTCGGCTACACTGTCTCAGCCCCATGGGGTCTCACCTTATAGAGGCTAGTGGGCTCTGGACAGGGATTGACTTTGCCATCACTAGAATCTGACATATGATGTATGAGTGAACGAATGAATTTGTGATTGTAATTTCAAAAGTCATTTTACTTATAGAACTCTAACATTACTCGTTATATCGATTTTTTGGAGCATTTGAGCAAATCCATTCATGAATATATACTGTGATTTTTACAAAGAGGCTATCTAGTTGCAAGTGCCACTAAAGCAATGTATTCAACAGGTTTAAAAGGGTCAAAATATGTTTCTAACTGAAAATAAATAAATGCAATATTTCAAACTGTAGCCTACCCCCATGTGACGGTTGACAGGCTCAACATACAGAGAAAGCAGAGCTGTGTGGGGTGAAAACAATAGACACACCACTGCCTGTTCTGTCTTCTGTTCTGACTGGTCTGTAGAAGTCAACTTAGCTTACCTTGGATATGGATTGGATATTGGATATGCATCCATTACTCCCGACGGAGGCAGGGGCTGACTAAATGTTCCGCTCAATTAAGTATAGGAAAGCAGCACTTAACCTAGATAGTCGCCACAAATAGCAGTGATCACAACTAACTGCTGGTTATAGGTGTATGTATAGGTGCTTCGAATGGCCTAAAGGACCTAAAGGATAAAGAACCAAAAACACATGAGATTCACTAAAAGTACATAAATAGATGTAAGGATTTGGGTCTCCCTTTTCTCCTCTCAATCTGATCTCTGTATAAGTCTGATTCCAGGAGGGGGGGGGGGGGGTTTGGAAGGGGGGGGGGGGGGCAGCATAGCGTAGCATACATTAGAAAACAGCGGACAAGACCTTGTAAGACAATAAGCATCAACCACAACAATCCAAAGCAATCTTCACAACGAAATGCCGATTATTTTTGTTCTAACTCCAGATCCAAACTATACTGGCATAGTTTGCCATGGCGATGTGTAGGCTAGCGCCACGCACTGAGACGACCCACATACATGACACATATTCATCAGGCGGATTCTCGTGTTACCTGCTCTGCTTGTAGGTCTCCAGCTGATGACCTCTCTGCTGAGCCGAGGATTCCCCCGCCAGCCACACGCAGAGCAGCACGAGCACAGCATCCACCTGCATGACGGACCCCCACCTGCTGTCAGACCTCACTCAGTCAGACTGCTCCTCACTCAGTCAGACTGCTCCTCACTCCGGCGGAGAGGCATACTCCTCTTCCACATCGGGGAGGAGAAGGGGAAAAACGCGACAGAAGAAGAGAAAGAGCGAGAGAGAAGGGGGAGAAAACCCGAAGCGAAGACGGCGACACGGAGCTGTTCTGCGGGCTGACTGAAGGATCGTCCCACGGTGCTTAATCTCCACGGTGGGGAAAAGCAATTTTGACTAAACCCATAAATCCTTCAGCGTCAGATGGTGCAGTTTTGATCCCTCCAGCAGAGATCTCTCTCTCTCTCTCTCTCTCTCTCTCTCTCTCTCTCGCTCTCTCTCGCTCTCTCTCTCTCTGATGATGATGGCGCATGTAGGTCTATATGAGGTCAATGGTTTTGAAAACTCAATGACTGGAAAATGACGTCTGGTTCTTATTCATATGTGGTTGTTTTTTTCGTATCTAACAGTACGTGTTCAGCAGTGTTATGGAACATCAGCTTTACACACACACACACACACACACACACGCACACACACACACACACACACACACACACACACACACACGTCATTTTTCAATACTAAATAAGTGACTTGGCCACATGAGGGGATGTGCGGTATTCTACATATGATACTGTCATATTTCATTCATTCATTCATTCATTCATTCTATGGGTAGATTGTTTGTAAATGATGTTACTGTATTGATGATGTTACTGTATTGATGATGTTACTGTATTGATGACGTTACTGTATTGATGACGTTACTGTATTGATGACGTTACTGTATTGATGACGTTACTGTATTGATGATGTTACTGTATTGATGATGTTACTGTATTGATGACGTTACTGTATTGATGACGTTACTGTATTTGTCGGGATATTTACTTCAAGAAATTAAATACTGCAATGCGCGTCACTTCAGCCAGCCAATCACATGCCTCGCTGACAGCCATTGGTTGAAGTGATACTGGCGGGGCATTGCGAGTGTACGGAAGGGAGGTCACAATCGTCGCTGTTTACTGGAGCTATTGGATACGATCGGCTATCAATATGCTAATATGGGATGGGTAAAACATAATGTATTGGAAGCTAGTGGTTAAAAAGACGTTTACCTTGTAAAGTTAGCTCACAATTAACTCGCGTAAAGTTTACGCTGCGTCGTAAGTCCTATAACACACAATCCGTGATCGGGTTGAAAATGAGTTGTTCAAGGGAAATAAAACGTGAGTATACCCTTAGCCTGTGTGTGTTTTGTCAGTATTGTCATTTCTACGGTTCCCCCACACTGTTATCAGTGTTATAACGTTCTGGTTACGACCTGGTCAATACAGAACTACAGAGAGCGAAGAGCAAGGCGCAGCATGGCAACAACATCGGAGAGGAAGCCAACATATGCAACCAGCTGGGCGAGCTGCTGTCCAAACATGGTGACTTTCTTTCTGTCTATGTGTATGTTGTTGACATAACATTACGATTTCAAGTGTCACAACAGCATGCGTGAGTATAATTAGATGTTTGTATTGTGATCATAGACTGTGATGTGTGTGTGTGATGTGTGTGAGATGTGTGTGTGATGTGTGTGATGTGTGTGTGTGTGTGTGTGTGTGTGTGTGTGTGTGTGTGTGTGATGTGTGATGTGTGATGTGTGTGATGTGTGTGATGTGTGTGTGTGTGTGTGATGTGTGTGTTTTAAACAATTACTAAACATATTTGCTAGCCTGATGCACCAGTGTCTCACGATGCTCCTTCCAGGTGATTATGAGGCGGCCATCGAAGAGCACCAACAGGAGCTGGCTCTCTCCGAGGCGCTCAACGATGTGATTGGACGGGCCGTCGCTAACCGTAAAATAGGAGAATGCTTCGCAGAGATGGGCAACATTGAGGCAGCATTGAAAGTATGTGGTTTGTTCACATTCCTTTACACACATACCATATATATATATATATATATTGCAGCTATAAAGTACTACAATGTCATGTATTTCAACAACTGGAGTGTGACCAGGATTTAGCCCAGTGCCTTACATTGACATGATACTATGGACAGTATTGAGAGACGTTGTGTATTCCTCTTCCCCAGCACCAGAGATGTCATCTGGACCTGGCCCGCTCTGTCAGGAATCACGCCGAGGTGCAGAGGGCCTTGGCTACCATTGGTCGGACCTTTCTTTTCCGCTATGAGTCGGACCAATCCAGGAGCAGTTTGAAGGAAGCCGAGGACGCCTTCAAAAAGAGCTTGGCCATCGTTGATGAACGCCTTGAAGGTGTGTGTGTGTGTGTCCTGTAAATATCTTTGGATAAAATTATCTGCTAAATATTAAACTGTGGTCTGACTGCTGATTCTCTCTACCTGTATCCCCCTCCAAGGCACGGTGCCGGGGCGGGAGCTGAGTGAGATGAGGGCTCGGCTCTTCCTCAACCTGGGCCTGGTCTGTGACCACCTGGGGGAGCCCAAGCACTGCAGCGAGTTCATTCGCCGCAGTGTCTTCATCGCAGAGTAAGAACCCACACTACTGTCGTATGCTCATGTTTGGTAAATATTCAAATGTATATTTAATATGTAAGCTATGTTAATATGTATGTTTGAGGGCAAAATGTCCAGTTATGTTACTTTGAAGGTCTACGTACTTTCTCTTTTTTTTTACCCATTTCTTTAGTTTATTTGTGTAGATGACAGCAAACATTACTTTTCACTGTGTTATTTGTGGAGCCTAGTTGTGAGGTTGTTTGAATCCCATCCGAAAGGAACTGGGTTCGAACTTCATTGCCTGACTCGGCAATCTAGCTGCAGGTATTCTTGAGCAAGGGGCCTAACCCCTACCTGCTTGATGAATGACATTAAATCCTCTGAAATAAAGACCACTAAGTAGCTTTGGATAAAAGTGTCTGCAAAATGACTTCCCCTATTATCCTCTTGTCTCTTTTTGTTTGTAAAGGAAGAACCAGCTGCTGGAGGACATGTACCGTGCCAACTACAACCTGGGCAACATATGCTTCCGGAACGGCCAGCACTCCAGTGCCGTGCGGTGCCTGGAGCAGGCCAAGGAGTGTGCCAAGAAGATTAAGGACAAGTTCAGCGAGAGCGAATGCTTCCACTGCATCGGCAAGGTCAGGGATAACCACTTAGAAACACCCATCAAATGTTTAGCAACTTGGAAGCGTGTATTGACCGAGATGTGGCTGATCAGTTGATGCGGTTAGTTAACAACATTTCAACATTCCTCGGATTTAATTATTTATCTTTCAAGATGGAAATGTTTTTTTAAAATTTAAGAAACACAGCTGTTTTGAAGAAACTAGGGTTAAATCGGCCTCCTTTGACCCTGCCTGTTATTTCAATACATCAGCAGCAGTATATGGATAAAACATGCTGTACAGATAAATGTTATTACTACATTAAAAGCCTTTCTATGAAGTGTGTAAGTCTAGTAGTATGAGGTGACCTAGGTCCCGGTTTTATTTTTCCACTGTATGCCATGGTTGATATTTTTTAGTTTGTTCATATTTTCTTGGTTATTTATTCAGGTGCAGCTGTCGCTCGGTGACTTTGCAGCCGCCAGACGCTCTCTGAAGAAGGCCCTCTTACTGGGTTCCCAGCAGCCACTAGACAGACAGTTCGTGAAGAAGGCCTTTAGATCTGGTAAATACAAATAAAATATATAATTTTTTTTATGTCGACACCTTAAAATATCTGGAAATATTTTGAAGTCCTGTCTTGGTTGAATTTTGCAATGCTGTGTTCTAGAGTATAAAAAATAACTCTGTCTTCAGCCGACCGAGGATGTCAGTTGGAAGAGGAGGCTGGAGAGGATCTGGGAAAGAGTTCCCATGATGCCGTGGGGCTGGCAGAGCAACTGGGCGACCTTTACTGTAAGGTGGGCTCCTACACCAAGGCTCTGGAGGCCTACCGAACTCAGGTGAGAGAAACAAGAAACTTCACACTTCAAAAACAATCCATTCTACATGTACTGTATCTAGCTGCCTTTTTGAATAGACCAGCATTGATCTGCTCCACTAAACAGATTAGTGAGGGAGTCCTAACCTAATTAATTAGATCAATCAAACTTTATTTACTTTATTTACACTTTTTGTGCAAAACGGCAAACAACACATCAAGATCAAAATGATCTATGTTGTCCTACGCCATGTGTCCCGATGGCACACAGGTACACACACAAGTAGTGATATATTTATTATTGTTTTGTTGTTGTTGTTGTTGTTGTTGTTGTTGTTAGCTCTCGGCCGCCGAGGCACTGGGGAAGCCCGCCAGGGAGCTGGCCGTCATCCACGTGTCGCTAGCGGCGACGTACACGGACTTGAGGCAACACGACAAGGCGGTGGATCACTACAGGCACGAGCTAGCCTTGAGACAGGGCAGCCCCGCGGAGGTACGTGTCCAGGGGGACAGGATAGTGTAGTGGCCGTGGCTGTTCCCACCACCAACTCTTAACCTCCACCTGCTCCTTAATGGCATGCATCTGTATTCACTGATGCTCCCTTTGGATGAAAGCGTCTACTAAAACAACTAAATTGTACAATAATAATATTAATAGATTGTTAATGGCTGTCTAGTGTTTCTTCTCTCCAGCGTCACCAGAAACACCGTCAGAAAAATGACTGTCTGTCTGACTTTTCTCAAAGTATGATTTTAGTAAAATGTCATGACGCACTCTCCACGAGACCCTCTCCTGCGTTGTCATTCGCTGTGATAGTTTTACATTTGATTTGGCAATGTTAGAATGCCGATATGGTGTACTGTGCTTCAGACGGCTGCATCGTTGTTTTCAGTAGTTTTTCACTCATTCATTGTTTGAGCTTGTAACTTTGTCTGGCTAACCTAGCCTGTGTAACCCAGCCTAGCGGTGTCTCCATCAGGAGTGCAGCACATGGTTGAACATGGCGGTGTCCCAGGAGGAGAGTGGCTCCTGCCTGGAAGACGTGGAGGGCAGCTACCGCACGGCGCTACAGTGTGCCCAGAGAGCCGGCCGTGCCAGGCTGCAAGTAAGATGCTTGCTTTCTGTGGTTTTTTTTTGTTTTGTTTTTTTAGTCCGGCTGGAGATGTGTTCATTTGGTTCAGAAGCTGACCCCAAGCTGTTGACAGAAGCGTGTGCTGAGGCTGTGGCTGGGGGGCCAGCGGCGCCGGGGCTCGACCCAGGTGGAGGACACGGAGGCCAGGCTGAGGGAGCTGTGTGCTGCGGAGGGCTGGAGCCCAGACTGTAGCGATGGAGAGGAGGAGGAGGGGGAGGAGGAGATGGAGAACAGTGAGCCTCTGGAGGACAGCGACATCGCCCTCTCGGACTCCGGTGGGTCACGTGACTTAAAGCTTGTGATGTATAGCCTCAGATGGAGGAAACTCCGTCCTGTTATTATGAGGTCTTATTTTTATTTATTCTTTTTGTTTTGGTAGATGATGACCTGGATGGTTACGACAAGATGGTTTCCGGCAGGAGAAAGACAGGACGGGTAAGCTACAGAGTCAGGATCTCAAGGACTCATTGTCCTTGAGATCCTTGAGAAACAAGTCCTACGTGTTTGCATTTCTGATACTTTCCTCCCCACCCCAGTGGAACAAGAGGAATGAGAAGGGGGAGACCTCCCTCCACAGAGCCTGCATAGACGGGAACCAGAAGCAGGTCCAGTACCTGCTGGAGCAGGTAAGACACTGGGACACCACCCGTCATAACCTGTGTGGATCGCCTGCTTGTTAAGGTGCATTCACTGACCACGCAGAGCCTTTTAAGACAAAACACAGACCGACTGTATGAATGAGAGGTTTGTGTGCCACAGTGTGAGCAGCTCTGCCAACTAGTGGCGATCTCACCTGTCAGAATACACGTGACCTGGTCGTGCAGAGCTGCATGCGTTAAGGTTTGGGCCCGACCTATTCCGCTCTCAGTTCCTGCCGATTGTCATCCATCCATTTAGTGACAACCAGCTGCTATCCTAAAACCTGAGATGCAGTGTACAGTGTCTATGAATATGTGGTAACTTGTGTTGTTGACTGTGTGTGTGTATCAGGGTCACCCGGTCAATCCCAGAGACTACTGTGGCTGGACTCCACTACACGAAGCCTGCAACCACGGTCACCTTGGTAACCAATGAAGCCAATCCACATGTCTTTACAATCTGAAATTCCATCCCCATTTCAATATCTTATATAGTTGACAGTAAAAACACATGAATCATAGTTTCATGACTGTGTGTGTGTGTGTGTGTGTGTGTGTGTGTGTGTGTGTGTGTGTGTGTGTGTGTGTGTGTGTGTGTGTCGGGCAGATGTGGTGTCTCTGCTGCTGGAGCGTGGTGCCAACGTGAGCGACCCCGGGGGTCCGCTCTGCGAGGGGGTCACGCCCCTCCACGACACTCTGGCCTGCGGACACTTTGACGTGGCCAGGCTGCTGCTGGAGCGGGGCGCCTCTGTCACCGTGCGCAACTCCAAGGTGGGGGCTATAGTGTGTCTCTCTCCCTCTCTCACACACACACACACACACACACACACACACACACACACACACACACACACACACACACACACACACACATGCACACACAGGGTGGGTGTTTAGTAGGGATGTTACTATAATTGTACTGCTAACTTCGGTGAAATAGCTTTTTGGATTGCATTTATGTGTTTAATGGCCAGGAACCAGCATTTGAAGAAGGCTATAAAAGGCAGTATAAAACCCACAGTTATTGGTCGATTTGGTGTAATTTGAGGAAATCAACCACATCATTGCTGAAATCAACCATATTTTAGCTGATTTCTTGACTTATTTTGTAGTAGTTTGAGTTTTTGGTCATCTATTCTACCATCGGTGCACAAGCATCTGCTCTTGCGTTCTCGCTGTCTGATGACTAAGCGGCGTGCACCACTCACTTGTTTGTCCCCCCCAGGGTGAGACCCCCTTGGACACCCTGAGACACTGGCAGAGGACGTACAGACGCGAGCTGGACCGCGATGCCAGGCAGGAGTGCACCGCCACGGAGCAGCTGCTCAGGAGGGCGCTGGCTGGGGGAGGTGAGGGTGCTGGCTGGGGGAGGCTGGGGGAGGTGAGGCGCTGGCTGGGGGAGGCTGGGGGAGGTGAGGGCGCTGGCTGGGGGAGGCTGGGGGAGGTGAGGCGCTGCAGCGGCTCCTTACTCACCGCTGTAGACGCCAAGAGGTTGAGATGAAAACGAGAGGTTTTTAAACCTGTACTATGTGACTTTACAACTCTAACTCTTTAGCTCTAGAAATGATTATTGAGCGTCTACAGAATGTAACCCACCCATCACAGTGAAGGGTGCTGTAGGTAAGATTCTTAAATAAAGGTAAATTATAGCTCTTAAATCTTACCTACACCACATTTTTTTGATAGTATTTGTTTTACTTTTTGTTTTGTATTTGACTTCCTCATCAATTTGAATCTGAAGGGAGAATTTGGTTCAAAAGTGATGGTTTCAATTGTCTTTTCTTTCACTTATTTTTGTTTTCACACCCCAGTGGCGGTGACCCCGCCTCCACCCAAGCCCCTCGACGGCCTGCAGGACAGCCAGCTGTTTGACGCAGAGTGCTCGGAGCCCCTCCTCCTCCTCCCCGCCACGGCAGACGGCGTCCCCTGCGGCCGGGACCGGCCGGGACAGACGCGGGCGCTGGAGGCTAGCAGCCCCCCGCGCCGCTCGGTGGGCCGGCGTAGAGCCAGGGGGGCGGAGCCGGCTCTCCTCTATGGGGTAGGAGGGGGCGGGGACGGGGTGGGCGGGGATAAACAGTATGTTGCATTTAATGGAAGGACCGTCTTTCTTCTGTTAGATGCTTGGTTACAAGACTCAGGAGAGGCTGTGGCTGGTGGGTCATGTGACATACGGACATGAACTAAACTGGTCATGTTTGTTACTTTGTTACTTGCGTTTGGGGTTTGAGAAGAAAAGTGTGAGAGAGTCTAGTTTTTTAGGACCTGTAGGAAGTATTCGTATTGTGATACATTTCAGGGCGTATCGTAACCGATTTAGTCTACAGTCTGTATCTTAAAGTGTGGTCCAGCCCTAGTTAGAAATGTTTTGAGGTGCACATTGTATGCATTATGTAGCGTTTGTTGACTTAATGTGAAACTTGGGAGATGTTAATGCGTTGAAACAGTCTCAGTATTCCCTGTTCATCTACTCCTCAGAACGACGGCAGCGACTCGGACCGCGACTCGGACCGCGACTCGGACGGTTCGCTCCCAAGTCCCCTGCGGCCCCTCCGGCCCCGGCTACGTTTCCCAGCTAACCCAGGAGGGAGTGCGGTAAAGGATGCGCACGTTCCGCACACCCAGGAACCTTCCCTGGCCCCTGAGCCCGGCAGAGAGACCGCGGCGGACCCCGTGGCGCCCAGCGTCTTTGCCAGGGAGGAGTACCACAGCGTTATCCGAGGCCTGGGCAGCGGCAAGTCCCTCCACCAGGGGCTGTCCCAGCCACAGTTCACCAGCACGCCCGCCCTCTCCTCCAATAGCAGGTCGGCACTGGTTCCCGAGGAGGAGGACCTGGCGGACGATTGGCTGGAAGATGACATGGGGGAGGTCCTCCAACCCAAGAAGAAGAGGAGGGTCGGTGGTGGAGCGGGGGAGCAGAGCCGACCGACCGGGGAAGGCGGCGCTCGGACGACCTCGACGGCGAGAAGTCAACACAGGCAGGCGAACGGCGAAGCAGCCAGCAGAGGTGTGTGTGTCTCAGTTATTTGTGGAACTTAAAGAGTAACTCCATACATGTCTTCTTCAACGACACGATTTTTGATCAGTCCCTTTGTGGTACTGAGGAACATATTTATGCCTTCATGGACAGGAGAGTGGAGCGAGGCAGGGACGGGGGTTGAGAGAGAGCAGGAATGCCCCCTTTGCTCTACAGCGGGGATGCAGACAGGGATGTGCGATCTCGCCTCTTCTATTCGCCATATCTATCGAGCCCTTAAGTCAATGGATTCGTCAGAATCAGAATATAAAAGGGATTTCAACAAAAGCCTGCATTATTTGCAGATGACATTTTGATGTACTTGGAACAACCCACTCAATCCCTACACACATGGATGGATTGTCTAGGAGAATATGGATCACTGTCGGGCTACAAATGTAATGTATCAAAGACACAGGTCCTCGCTTTTAATTACGAACCCCCTAGGGATATTATCGAAAAATACCAGCCAAAATGGGATGCTGGCTCTATAAAATGTCTGGGTATACATTTACCAAAAGACCTGGCCAGCTTATCCAACGTCAATGTTGGACCTCTGAACTCTAAGCTAAAGGCAGATGTAAGAAGATGTTATTCCATTCCTAAGTTCAAGAGTTGACTCAGTCAAAATGAATATTCTGCCACGACTGTTATATCTCTTTCAAACACTGCCCGTGGAAGTGACAACCCAGCAGTTCAGGGAATGGGACAAACTCATATCCAGGTACATATGGTATGGGAGAAAGCCAAGAATTAAATATAAAACCTTACAACTCAAAAAAGAGTACAGGGGAATGGGACTTCCATGCTTGTTAGAGTATTACTATGCAGCCCAGCTGAGGCCTCTGATATGTTGGTGCAATCCTGGTTATTTTGCTAGGTGGAAGGAGCTAGAACTGGCAATGACTGATAGGATTCCACTCCAAGCAATTGTCTCCGATGAAACACTAGTTAAACACCTCTCGGACAGAGAAAATCCATTTATTAACCTGTCCCAGAAAACTCAAAAACTGTACAATATACAGGGAATAGCTGAACTATTAAGGTGGTGTGCCTTCGATAGTGATTTTTCCCCCAACGTGAGTGATAAAAGAGTGTATGGGCAAGGAAAGGTGTTAGAACTTACTGTACACTGATGAATAAGGGGGTATTAAAGAGTTTTCAGACGATGAGGGACGAGTATGGTCTTGAACAGGAAGACTTCTACAGATTCCTCCAAGTGCGGCACTATCTTAGCACAATCACAAAAGGCATTCATTTGGCGAACTTGGAGGATGGAATAGTGAACATTTTTATATCCGCCCATAATTCTGAATACAATACCAAAATTATTTCCAAATAATAATTTTTAGCACTACCATTCCTCCCAGTTGTGTTGTTCTGTATATAGTTCTGTTTTTGGTACCAGAAATGGATGCCTGAGAAATATGGTTAATGGGGAAGGAACCTGATAAACTGTCATCTGATACATCTCTATTGTATTATGCAAAAGTAACGTAAAAAGATTCCTTTGGATAATAGAGATGGCTGTTTTGATGATTCTAATGGAAATGGATTGGAAATCGAATTGGGTATGCGAGTATGTGCCCTTTTTTGTGTGTTCACTTGTTTTATTTGATTTCTTTCCCCTAAACATTCCTCTTGACTTTGTTATGATGCATAATTGTCAACACAGAAAAACAGGCATGATGTAAAATATTTGTAAATGTCATTTGTAGATCTTCTGGCTGCCAATAAAAAGCTAAATAAAAAAAATAAAAAAATAAAGAGAGAAGGAATGACATGTAGCGCAGGACTGCAGGTGGGAGTCGAACCTGGGTCGCTACGAGCCGTGGCTCCTATGTGGTTAGTGTGCGCTGGTTGAGCCACCGAGCTGCCCACTGATAAACAGTCGTGTAGTTTCTCAGAGTATATGTAGTTAATCTTTTGGTTAGCCTTACCAAAAGAATACAACTATAACGAAACCATGTCTTTGTCCGGGACTTTGATGAAAACAATTTGGTTATTTTTGTTTTAATTCTCCATAGCAGGAAATGTCATTTATTCTATATTTGCCGTGTCATGACTCGGAACTAAATGTCTGCTGCCTTTCATCTCTTACCCTTTCCTCCCCCGCAGTTTCGACTGCTATCCCCTCCCCCGCCAGCAGGGGTCTCTCTCTGAGACGGAATGGGGTGTCTAAGCCCCGGCAGGCCAAAATGACTCAGATGAGCGGATTGGTCAGGTTGGGCAGGCGGGCGGTCAGCAGGTCACACAGTCCCACCTTCACAGATGAGGAGGAGCTGCGCTCGGACACGCCCCCTCCACCCCATCCCTCGCCACACACACACACGCACATCATTCAGGTCAGAGAGCGTTTTCTATCACCCATCTTTGGTTCTATTACTTATTTTTGCCTCTCTCTTTGATTTTCAATGCAGTCCATAGAAAATTCAGTGATTATCCTCAGATAATTGAGGACAATTTTTACCAACGTCCTCAATAGCATATTTGATATATTCAAAATGGAAGAAGTCAAGAAGCACTGTTAGTAACAGAGATATGATGGCCAAGCAGGTAAAGGCTGTATAGTTTATGGCACTTTGTCAGAACAAAGCATCAAACAGTTTAGTCAACACTAAACGCTAAATGCGATGAAGTGTGCAAAATAAAGGAGCTATCGGTTGTGTATCTTTGGTCTTTTAGAAACTTCCCACGTCTTACTTCTGACTGGTCCTAGACAATTATTACTACACCATCGCTTGGGGAACCCAACCTCAGACTGTGATGAATGTGCATTGTTTACACTTACATTTCATAGTTGCTATTGTGACTAGCGTTCCACCAAGCTATGTTGAGGACTTTTAACATTTATATTGTGCATGTCTGTATTTCAGATCCCAGCTCAAACAGTGGCTGCTGCCATGCTGACAGCAATGCCAATCAGGATGAGGGTCAGAGTTCAAGATGATGTATTTCTCATTCCAGTCCCTCAAAGGTTAATTTAATATTTACAATCGTTTTTTTGTGATTTCTTTTAATGATTGATTGTGTCATCAGTTAAGATCGGTGTTCATATAATGACCTTTAAATTCAGCTCAACGTGTGTGCTTAATCAAATATCATACTAAGAGTGACGGTAGTAAGACTTCTTATAAACTCACATTTAAATCAGCATACATCATACAGTTAAACATATCCCATTCCATGGACGCTAACGAATGAGCACATTCAGTAGTTCAACATACATTTGTGAACAGAATGTGATCTCAATAAGTCACTCACAGTAAAACCAGGCACTCACAGTAAAACCAGGCACTCACAGTAAAACCAGGCACTCACAGTAAAACCAGACACTCACAGTAAAACCAGGCACTAACAGTAAAACTAGGCACTAACGTACACGGCCCCCCATGGTTGTGACAGCGAGGCGGCCGTGTGCACGGTGGCCTGGCTGTGTGACCAGGCGGCACAGCGCTACTACCAGAAGTGTGGCCTGCTGCCTCGGCTCTCCCTGCAGAAGGAGGGAGCTCTCCTCTCCCCCCTGGACCTCCTGCTGGCTGTCCTCCACACCAACGAGGAGGTACGGACATTAAAGAGCACTTACTGGTGTCTGGTGTATCTGTCTGTAAAGGTCACGCTCGCTCTTTTCTAATATGAGGTCTCTCACTAAGGGTAGCCTTGATAAAGGAGGGCTGGTGGGTGCCGTGTTTCTTGACCTGCGCAAGGCTTTTGATACAGTCAATCACTCGGTACTCCTCTCCAAGTTCTCTAAATTCAAACTCTGTTAATGTACTAAATTGTATTCAGTCTTACCTACTTGACCGCTCTGCAACCCGGATAAAGGATAACGCGTCATCTCTAAGAGCCTGCGTTATGGGAGTACCGCAGGGTTCCATCTTAGGACCATTGCTGTTCAGTCCATCAATGACCTTCCGTCTGTGTGTGATGGTGTGGAGACGCCGATGTATGCAGACCACACCGTCTTATATGCACACGGGAAAGACTTTGGACAAGTTGCTGCCAAATTGTCATTAACAAAGTGTGTGTGTGTGTGTGTGTGTGTGTGTGTGTGTGTGTGTGTGTGTGTGTGTGTGTGTGTGTGTGTGTGTGTGTGTGTGTGTGTGCAGGTCCTGGCGGAAGTGTGTTCATGGGATCTTCCGCCTCTCCCTGAGCGCTACAAGAAGGCCTGTCAGAGTCTGGCCGTGGGTGAGGAACACTCCCACACGTTCACACTCCCACCACACAAGGCTAGAGAGGGGCCCAGTTCTCACACACAGAAGCCGCTTGAGGGGAAATACCAGACACCATTAACCTTAACCAGCACAGGCATGAAAACACAAGCATAGACAGCAGGAGACATGCAGTAGTATAGTAACAGCATACCATAGTGTAGTGATTGTATTATATATTATTGATATATTATTACATACGATTCTGTGCAGAGGAGAGCGGCCGCGTGTCCCGGCTGTGCGAGGCGCAGGATGGGGGCCCCTCCATGACCCTGGGGGGTCTGGGCCTCGCACCCCCCGCCCTGGCCCCGCTCCTGAGGGCCCTCAAGCTGCAGGCCAGCCTCACCGAGCTGCGGCTGTCCGGCAACCGTTTCCACGATGACCTGCTGCCCGAGCTGGTCGCCACGGCGGTCACCATGCCCCGCCTCCGCCTGCTGGACGTCTCGTCTAACGGCCTGACGGGGGAGGGGCTGGAGAGGGTGGCCAACTCCTTGAAAGGGCAGACGGGCCCTGCGTTCCCGGTAAAGACCACCCACTCCCCGCTATGGTGTCTATGGTTCATTGTTGGCGGTTAACTTCACGCTATACAACGTGCTGTGTGTCGCTAGACGTTGTTAACCATAAACCCACCCACAGCTGCGATTGTAGAGCTCTATAGTGGCCAATAATAATATGGCTACTGTTGTACTCGCTTGACTTACAACCTCCTAAGTTGTAAGTAAATACATTTAAAAAAATCCATGTAGGCTGTAATGACATGATTATCGTTATGAACCATATAATATCCAGCATTTTTATACAGAGTAACATTTTCCGAGCAATTCTATGTACACATGTAGAAGCAAGCGGGCGAGCACTACTTTGCTCAAGATGGGTGGCAGCCATGAGCCATGTACGTGTGGCTCATATAGGGTGAGCTGTATGTTAAAACACTACATGCACGTTCACATTTACATGCTCATGTCTGTTTCGTTTTCTTTCTTCTTCAGTGTCTGGAAGAGCTGGACCTCAGCATGAACCCACTGGGGGACGGCGTGTCTGAGTCCCTGTCCTGTCTGCTGTCCCACTGCCCCCTGCTGGCCAGGCTGTCCCTGCAGATCTGTGGCCTCACCGCACGCTTCCTCCAGCAGCACCGCCTGCTGCTGGCCAGCGCCCTGTCAGGTACCAGCTCCGGTCTGCTCTCTAGCCCTGTCAGGTACCAGCTCCGGTCTGCTCTCTAGCCCTGTCAGGTACCAGCTCCGGTCTGCTCTCTAGCCCTGTCAGGTACCAGCTCCGGTCTGCTCTCTAGTCCTGTCAGGTACCAGCTCCGGTCTGCTCTCTAGTCCTGTCAGGTACCAGCTCCGGTCTGCTCTCTAGTCCTGTCAGGTACCAGCTCCGGTCTGCTCTCTAGTCCTGTCAGGTACCAGCTCCGGTCTGCTCTCTAGTCCTGTCAGGTACCAGCTCCGGTCTGCTCTCTAGTCCTGTCAGGTACCAGCTCCGGTCTGCTCTCTAGTCCTGTCAGGTACCAGCTCCGGTCTGCTCTCTAGTCCTGTCAGGTACCAGCTCCGGTCTGCTCTCTAGTCCTGTCAGGTACCAGCTCCGGTCTGCTCTCTAGTCCTGTCAGGTACCAGCTCCGGTCTGCTCTCTAGTCCTGTCAGGTACCAGCTCCGGTCTGCTCTCTAGTCCTG